>JAODXP020008669.1:7500-10000 GCA_027497455.2 Sardinella longiceps
ATCCTGCTGGCGTCAGATATCCACCTGGGCTACCTGGAGAAAGACGCAGTCAGAGGAGACGACACATTTAACACCTTCAACGAGATCATGGGTTACGCCAAACAACACCAGGTACACACACACACACACACACACACACACACACACACACGTTTAACACCTTCAACGAGATCATGGGTTACGCCAAACAACACCAGGTACACACACACACACACACACACACACACGTTTAACACCTTCAACGAGATCATGGGTTACGCCAAACAACACCAGGTACACACACACACACACACACACACACACACACACACACACACACACGTTTAACACCTTCAACGAGATCATGGGTTACGCCAAACAACACCAGGTACACACACACACACACACACACACACACACACACACACACCAGTGATGCGCGGGTACACGTTTGAACCAACCGCACCCGACCGACGTTCTCAAATAGACCGACCGCAACTCGGACCGCAAAACTTGGATCGTAGAACTCAGGTCCGAAACCCGCTTCCACCCGCTTGTTTAAAAAAATATGTATGCTTTTGACTGCCCTTATAGCCTCATTTTGGCAACATAAAATTTATATATGACCCGAGTATGCATAGCCTACAAACGGAGCTCAATGGCATTGTTCAGCATTTCACCTGGTGCATTTAAACTAGGCCTACATTTTAAAAAGAAATCCACCATTCATGCAGAAGTCAGGCTTATAGCTTATCATTTAAAATGCATATCGTAAAGAAGGACGTAAAGAAGGATGAAGGGTGCCAAATCGTCTGTTATGACAAGCAAGTAGCCCAGAACATTAACACAACATGAAAGTGCAAGCTGCAAGGTAGGCTACAAGATGGAAATGGTCAAAATAAACAAGTAGCCCACGGAACATTAACATAAAATATGACAGTGCACGCAGCATAATGCGCTCAATTGCATTCAATCATAATGCATTCTGCATTCAAAATAATAATAAGGTAAATGGCATAGGCTACATTACTTTTTTTTTTTTTTTTGCTTTACGCGCGCTGTGGAGAAATAAGATTGAATCGACAGTGTCAGGGTGAAGACGATTTCTTATCACTTCTATGACACGGCCTGCAGAGCTGAATGTGCGCTCAATGGCTGCGCTTGAAGCTGGGACGCAGAGAATCCTCCTTGCCAACGCACGGAGCCTTGGGTAGGTGTGGTCCTTACCAGTGGTGCACTTATTGCGGGCCATGTTCGTCGTGCCAGTTTTGTGACTATCAAATTTGTAAATTGAATCACAAGAGGTAGTTACACACGTGACAAAGCCAGCACTATTACCATCGTCTTTAGTCACCTCAGCAAAAGTTTCCCACACTTTACTCTCTCTGTTTGTGTGTTTCTGGAGCTTCCACTCTCCAGACTTCAGCTTCTCCCTTACCGCTTCCATCTCTCTCCTCTCCTACACTGAGCTCGCGCTGCATCTTCGCCCCATGCAGTCATTCAATCAAATATGCAATATATTGTTGTTTTTTTTAATTTTTTTAATATAAATTACAAAAATGTAGTCAACTTTTATTGTAGACCAGACCGACCGCGGCCCACATTTAATATTTTTTTGATGACTCGTGCTCGCGGAAACCCGCGGACGCCCGCAGTCATCCGCTCAGTTTGGATCAACCCGCGCGCACACACATGCACACACACACACACACACACACACACACACACACACACACACACACACACACACACGTTTAACACCTTCAACGAGATCATGGGTTACGCCAAACAACACCAGGTACACACACACACACACACACACACACACACACACACGTTTAACACCTTCAACGAGATCATGGGTTACGCCAAACAACACCAGGTACACACACACACACACACACACACACACACACACACACACACACACACACACACACGTTTAACACCTTCAACGAGATCATGGGTTACGCCAAACAACACCAGGTACACACACACACACACACACACACACACACACGTTTAACACCTTCAACGAGATCATGGGTTACGCTAAACAACCCCAGGTACACACACACACACACACACACACACACACACACATTTAACACCTTCAACGAGATCATGGGTTACGCTAAACAACACCAGGTACACACACACACACACGTTTAACACCTTCAACGAGATCATGGGTTACGCCAAACAACACCAGGTACACACACACACACACACACACACACACGTTTAACACCTTCAACGAGATCATGGGTTACGCCAAACAACACCAGGTACACACACACACACACACACACACACACGTTTAACACCTTCAACGAGATCATGGGTTATGCCAAACAACACCAGGTACACACACACACACACACACACGTTTAACACCTTCAACGAGATTATGGGTTACACCAAACAACACCAGGTAGGTCACACACACACACACACACACACACACACACACACACACACACACACGTTTAACACCTTCAACGAGATCATGGGTTACGCC
>JAODXP020008669.1:17500-20000 GCA_027497455.2 Sardinella longiceps
TCCACCTGCTGACTCCATTCTCCGGCGATGTTAAATTTGTGGCCCAAATAACTATATGTTTGGTGTCTTGTGTACACTCTAATTGGCTGGTCTTGGATGGTGAAAGAGGGGGGTTGATCGGCCTTTGATCTATACCACCGATTACCCCCACTCCTCCTTTCGTAAAAGACTGCACATTTACTGTGCTTTACTTGCAGACCAGACCACTCCAAAAACTATCAGTACATGCCAGCATTTTTTTCAATCACACATTTGTCTCTCGACGCAATCATTACATCATCGGCAAAGCCTTGAACTGGATTAGGTGATATGATGTGGGATGGGGCCTGTGCACAGAGCCATTTCGGCCAGTGGTTGATTGCAATGATGAAATTGACAGCGCTCCATGGGCAGCCAGTCTTAATTCCCACTTCAAGTGGTACCGCTCTGGTCAGGTCTTTTCCACAGATAACTTGTAGATAAGAGTCGCTGTACACATCTTTTATTATGTCAACATAGGTCTTAGGAAGCTGTATTGGTTCTAATGCATTAATCATAATTCTGTGTGGTAATGTGCCAAAGGCATCTCTGAAGTCAAGGAAAACAATATAGAGTCTGGCAGATTCATGCTTAAAGTCATCAATGGAGGTTTTCAGTGAAAAAACATGTTCATTCATGCCTTGCCTCTCCACATAGGCTTTTTGTTTGCTGGAAAGGATGCCATTATCTACCAGCCATGGCAGAATTCTGGAGAGGAGACACTTCATGAATATTTTGTATATAGATGGTAGAAGAGAGATGTCCCTCCATGTTGAGGGATCTTCTGGTATGTTATCTTTTTTAGGGATCCTATAAATGAGCGCACCTTTCCATGAATTGGGGACCTTGCCATTAAGCAGACCGATATTAAAAATGCTCTGCAACGTTTTGCAGAACGTCTGCCTGGTGGATTTCAAAGTCTCATAGGTCACTCTGTCTGAACCGCTTGCTTTATTGTTAGGCAAGTTTATGATAACTTTTTCGATTTCATCAATCGTGAATGCAGATGTACACGGTGGTGACACCGGCGCTGCTGGCTGTAACGTTAAATCACTTTGCCACGGGGGTGGTTCAAGGGAAGCGGTGAACGTTTCAGCTTTGCATTTCTCCCTATAGTAATCATAAACTTGTTCTGTATTGGAGGGGTTTAACGGAGCGATGGGGAACATGCTGTTATTCAAGATTATTTCGATTGCCTTTGTTCTACGATGCAGCCATAGGTAGGTTAGTTTGTTTTTGCCTACCTTGCCAGGCTCTCGTTGTCTCGGTCTTGCGGCTGCAGCAATCGCCGGCTGTACCGCTTCTCGCAGGTATTGCAGTTGTCTTTGAATCCAATCGGCCAAGTTCAGTTCGGGTTGTGTTGATCCTATTTGTGGTAACGTCTTCAGTATTCGGGCAACGTACTTGAGGAGTGGTATTCCAAGGTGTCTTCCATCTGCACGCTTTGTTGTGAATATTCCATCTCTAAAGAAAACTCCATTAAGTATTCCAAAAAGTTTGGACCACTTCCTGAAATCGCCAGTAAGCAAAAAGTTCTGTTTTTCTTGCAAGCTCTTTGTATCGAGGCATTTTCTAAACTGTCTTTCTTGATATTGGAAATGTGTCCATTCATTTTCTGTAAGCCGTCTTTCATATTGCGTAAAGTTTGTCGGATCAGTGCCACACACCGGCGGCTTGTGTTGAGGGGTAGCATCCAGGACATTCCAGCGGAGTTTGTAAATTTTACCGCTTTGAAGCGCCTGCTTGAAGGCGATCTTAATTGTTGTTACCAGACACATAACAAATAGTAACCTGTGTACAAACATATTGGATAATTCTCTACATTAACGACGGCAGTTACGACGGGCGCGTTGCTGGGCCTAGTGTGGCGTCTTGCCGGTCAGAGGGCAGACTGTGCGCGCGCGCACACACACACACACACACACACACACACACACACACAGGTCTGCATGCTTCGGCCCAGAGAAGATGAAGGAAGCTGGTTTAACATGTTTGTCATTCATCAGAATAGGTACACACACACACACACACACACACACACACACACATTCAGTCTCTCATTCACTCAATCACAATCACACAATGTGTGTGTGTCTTTATTTGTGTGTTTGTGTATATACGTGTGTGTCTCTTTATTTGTGTGTGTGTGCGTTTGTGTCTATTTTTTGAGTATGCATGTGTGTGTTTGTGTCTTTATTTGTGTGTTTGTGTTTACATATGTGTGTGTGTGTGTGTGTGTGTGGGAGTAAGCATGGTGCCATTAACTACACCCCTATTTTGTGTGTGTGAGTGTGTGTGTGCAGGAGTAAGCATGGTGCAACTAACTACATCCCTGTTTTTGTGTGTGTGTGTGTGTGTGTACACATGAGTAAGCACGGTGCCACTAACTACATCCCTGTTGTGTGTGTGTGTGTGTGTGTGTGTGTAGGAGTAAGCACGGTGCCACTAACTACATCCCTGTTGTGTGTGTGTGTGTGTGTGT
>JAODXP020008669.1:22500-25000 GCA_027497455.2 Sardinella longiceps
CAGGAGTAAGCATGGTGCCACTAACTACATCCCTGTTGTGTGTGTGTGTGTGTGTGTGTGTGTGTGTGTGTTGGAGTAAGCACAGTGCTACTAACTACATCCCTGTTGTGTGTGTGTGTGTGTGTGTGTGTGTGTGTGTGTGTGTGTGTGTGTGTGTGCACAGGAGTAAGCACGGTGCCACTAACTACATCCCTGTTGTGTGTGTGTGTGTGTGTGTGTGTGTGTGTACACAGGAGTAAGCATGGTGCCACTAACTACATCCCTGTTGTGTGTGTGTGTGTGTGTGTGTGTGTGTGTGTGTGTACACAGGAGTAAGCACGGTGCCACTAACTACATCCCTGAGCAGTTCCTGGATGACTTTCTGGATCTGGTGCTGTGGGGTCACGAACACGAGTGTCGCATTTCGCCCGAGAGAAACGAACAGCAACTCTTCTACGTCACACAACCAGGAAGTAGCGTAGTGACATCACTCTCGCCCGGGGAGGCTGTCCCAAAGTATGCACACACACACACACACACACACACACTCTTCTACGTCACACAACCAGGAAGTAGTGTAGTGACATCACTCTCGCCTGGGGAGGCCGTTGCAAAGTATGCACACACACACACACACACACACACACTTGTACACACACACACACTCTCCTACACAAACACACTTACACACTCTCTCGCTCTCTCTTCATCAACACACACATCAGGACTCAGGAATGATTATTAATTTACTCATTCAAGGGCTGATTTATTTAACATCTTACACAAGGGTGTGTGTGTGTGTGTGTGTGTGTGTGTGTGTGTGTGTGTGTGTGTGTGTAAGACATGTGGGGTTGCTGCGTGTGCGCGGACGTAAGATGGGCTGATGTTAAACTAGTGTGTGTGTGTGTGTGTGTGTGTGTGTGTGTGTGTGTAAGACATGTGGGGTTGCTGCGTGTACGCGGACGTAAGATGCAGCTCCAGAAGATTCCGTTGCAGACGACGCGGCGCCTCTACCTGCAGGACGTGTGTCTGTCCGAACTCACACACCTGTTCAGCGTCAACGCACCCAACGCCACGCAACGTGCTCAGGCTTACTGCCAAGAGAAGGTACGCACGCACACACACACACACACACACACACACACACACCTGTTCAGCGTCAACGCACCCAACGCTACACAACGCGCTCAGGCTTACTGCCAAGAGAAGGTGTGTACACACACACACACACATACACACACCTGTTCAGCGTCAACGCACCCACCGCTACGCAACACACTCAGGCTCACTGCCTAGAGAAAGTGTACACACACACACACTCAAACACACACACACACACACACACACACACACCTGTTCAGTGTCAACGCACCCAACGCTACGCAACGCACTCAGTCCTACTGCCAAGAGAAGGTGTGTACACACACAGACACACACACACTCACTCACTCACACACACCTGTTTAGCGTCAACGCACCCAACGCCACACAACGTGCTCAGGCCTACTCCCAAGAGAAGGTACACACACACACACACACACACACACACACACACACACACCTGTTCAGCGTCAACGCACCCACCGCTACGCAACGTGTTCAGGCTTACTGCCTAGAGAAGGTACGCACGCACACACACACACACACACACACACACACACACACACACACACACACACACACACACCTGTTCAGCGTCAACGCACCCAACGCTACGCAATGCGCTCAGGCCTACTGCCATGAGAAGGTACACACACACACACAAGAACACACGGCTAGCCTAGCCTTGGCTAAGTAAGGGATAACGGCTGCCAGGTGTCCCGATATAGAGAAATAATGGACGACAATGAAGAACAGCCCAACGGCGCAGCCACCTCGAAGGCCGTTATCCCGCTTATCACCCGGTTGCAACTGAAACGTATAGATGGTAAGCAAGTGTTTAAAACATAAAAGCACATTAAAACATGTGGCTCTGTTGAGAAAGAAGTTAAACCTGTTCAGTTGGGGTACTATTTTCATATGAAAGAAGATCCGCAAGGCTGCATTCTAAAGAGCATTGATATAGAACGCTGGTGAAACTTTTTTTAACCCAACAATGCCTCAGCTGTCCTGTTATATTAACGGACACCTTGACAGCCAATCAGAAAACAGTATTCCATTCCACCGGGTAATAAATTAAGTTTGAATTCACATAATTGTGTGTGTGTGTGTGTGTGTACGGATGTGTGTGTGTGTGTGTGTGTGTGTGTGTGTGTGTGTGTGTGTGTGTGTGACGGATGTGTGTGTGTGTGTGTGTGTGTGTGTGTGTGTGTGTGTGTGTTTCAGGTGGAGGAGATGCTGGAGGAAGCTGAGCGGGAGCGACTGGGAAATCCCCAAATTCCAGAGAAACCCCTCATACGTCTACGCGTAAGTGTGTGTGTGTGTGTGTGTGTGTGTGTGTGTAGAAACCCCTCATACGTCTACGCGTAAGTGTGTGTGTGTGTGTGTGTGTGTGTGTGTGTAGAAACCCCTCATACGTCTA
>JAODXP020008669.1:62500-75000 GCA_027497455.2 Sardinella longiceps
TTATGTGTCCTTGATTAAAAGTGTCTTAGTCAGTTTAATTCATTTATTCAGTCCCATTTTCCTATGATGGAGATAGCCCAAGGAGGTGCGTCGACCCGCATTCGATGATAGCCTAGGCCTATAGTAGTTGATATCCGTGCCGTCAGATAAAAACATATGACAGGTTAATGATGAAATGAGTTTTTTTTTTGTATAATTGCATTATTGCATTAGGCTACAGCGTCCACACATGCAACAGTGAAAACTGCAACAAGATCAGATCTAATGTGCATAACCATCTGTTGCGTCTTGATGCGTATAGGCCAATAGCGCATCACGTAGGCCTAATATACAGCCCTTATTTTTATCCATAAGAAAAACTTTGGCTGTCTAATCTGTTGTTAAACAGTGCCCAGTAGCCTATACAAATTGCCTAACTCTACTGGCTTTAAACATTTTCATACTAGGAGCTCAGTCTGATTTATCTGAACATTGTTCATCTCTGCATCAGCTGGCCCGACATTTCGGCACAGGCTATTCGATATTCCTCTTAAGGTGTGTAGACATTTTTGAAAATTCTGTGCCATCTAGTCCTTTTCCGCCACTGCCAGGCTCCTCAACAAACTATGTGCTCTGTTACAAGGCTTTAGGACTATCTGCTGTAGGCATATTGGATCACTCTCCTTTCCCGAACAGACAAGGGCTTTCTAGCCTCACAAGCGCCTTGAATCTAGCCTGACATAGCCCGACCATACTGCTGTTGGTTCATCCTGAATCGCAAATAGACCAAAAAACAACTGTCGTGAGGGGCAGATGCGAACCTGAGCCTATATGGTAAAAAAAAAAAAAAAAAAACTTTGGTGCAAATGGCTGTGGGACAGATGATGAGTTTTGCGATATGGTTGTGGATGAAATAATAGCCTATCCGCGCACCTCTATAGCCAGCCTGCCTCCCTCCTGGAACCCCTGCCCCTCCTTTGCCACCCTGAGGGAAAAATTCTGGAGCAGCCACTGAAGACACCTCTGTGCTGGCCTCCTAGTGGAGCCTCTCTCCAGGCCTGGACCCTGGCTCTCTCCCTTGGACTTATGGCCCTCAGCTCTCTCCCCCTCAAACACTCCTCCACACCTCCACCGACTCCTCACACATTGCTACCCGTAGGCCAAGCACTCTCCTCCGGGGAGAACACCTCCACCAGCTCCGAGGGGGAGGGACACGCCCACTTCCTCGGCACCTCCAACTCAAGATGTTCCTCGGGCAACCCACTCAAGTTCAGAATTTTTGCACAAAATTATCTTCCGCCCCCGCTTTCCACTGAAATGCGCGCATGACAGGCCTTGTTTAGACAATTCTATAATTTCTGAGAAGGGCTCCAAAGACATTATATTCTCACTTATTATTCTTGCATTAGCCTATTCGCGCTTACAGTCTGAATGGCGGCTTCCGGTGCGAGATTATGAATAATGCTTGTTTTTGGTCCGTTTTTCCGTTCATGTTGACTTTGAATTTCATTTTGTAAAGTGTAATTAAGAAATGAGAATGAAAGAAAAATGCTGCGTAATTCAATTGTTGATTTTGGGCTTCAAAACGAAAGTCAAATAAACCAGTCTTTTTTTTGTTTTTTAATTCCTATTCATAAAGGGAAAATCCAAAAATATACAAAATATACACGGACCTTCACATAATCTCCACTGTAAACACAAATCCATTTCCAAACTAGATTCTCCAAACCCCTTTTTTTGCAAATCCATTTCCAAATTAGATTCTCCAAACCCTTTTTTTTTGCAAAGCTGAATAATCACTTAAAACGTTTTTGTAATTCTGTAAATATAAAATCTGACAAAGAAATATTCAAAACGAAAACCTTGATGAAAACCCTTGATCTAAATTTTACAGCACTTCATATAACGAACCCCATTAAATACATATTGCAGACCTGCTGATGTTAAAAAAAAAAAAATTGAGTACAACTCAAGATGTTTATTTACCAGACATTGTTGTTAACCACACGTCAAGGTAGCTTATTCATTTGATATGTATTCTCGGAACAAAACCATGTCAAAATGTCAATCTTAACCATGATACAGAAACAAGACTTAATATCAAATAAACTGAAATCTCATGAGCACTTGATGGGAACCCATCGCCATTGATACCCCCCAATGTTATGGCCTGCAAGGCACACTGTACACGCTTATCGAATGAACAAGCAACCTTAACAAGTGGATAACAACGTCAGGTTAATGTTGTGCTAACTACGTGTTGATTTTACCATTCCATATATCTGGCTATATCTGAGTGTGTGTGTGTGTGTGTGTGTGTGTGTGTCACTCTGTTACTCTGTCTACTGTACCACTCTGTCTGAATCAACTGAAAGCTAAGCTAAGCTAAGCTAAGCGAAGCGAAGCGGGGAGGGAGGGGGTGGGGCAATGGGGGGTTTGGTGGTTTGGTGAAAATGAAGTACTATGATTGGTCGAAACTACACCACTTACTCGCAGACCTCCCCTCACTGACCCAGGGGTGCGTCTCCCAAACATTTACGAGCTATTTACAGGCTAACTGGGGCTTACCAACATCGTGGGAACCATGAAACTACGAGAGAGGTGTTCCCCAAAATGCTCGTCCATACTATGGAGGTGAAACCTCCATGTTACGATGTACGTAGCTACTATGTCCTTGTTTCTCGAAATCATGGTTCCTGCGCTATATCGTAAACAACATCGTAACTTGATCCGTACCTACGAGAGCTCTTCACCTCCCGTAACAAGTTAGTATCTTACTACAACACTGTAGTCAACAGAGGGCGTTGAACATACCATAGTTGGGTAAATTTGGAGACAACGAAATTGTTGATTAAAAACACTTCAATGATGAGTAAGACTTGGTTATATACTGACAATGTGATTTCCTGTTAATTATTAATATTATAGGCCACGTTAGTCTCCTTGAGTATTTTCATGATTTAAATTAGGCAAGAGATATAGTGTGTATTGAGATGACTGGTGGCGTAAATGGATAAGCCAGTGCGCCTTTGAGGCGTATAACGGTGATTCCTGCGAGTTCAAAACCACCTGTCAACGTGTGTGGGATTTGTTTCTATTGTCCTCTCCTTTATTATTTAGAAAGAATTTTCATTTGGAGAAAGTTTCCAGGTGGTGATTATTGGTGATAACAGGTGTAATGGCAGGCCTATTCAATTAGGAAATTAGATGGTTTCGTTGTTAATGTGAGGGTTATCAATCGGTAGACGTTCAAATGCAAAGATAATATTGCATGGAACAAGCGGGGACAGGCGAATTGTTATAGCCTAGGCACTAATGCGTAAAATATGCCCAAGCAAATGGATAATAATTTCAGTTTATTTGTCTTGTATTGTTATAAATACAATAATTTAGACACAGAGTAAGAAGATATTCTATAACAATCACCTGGCATTGAACCTCCGACTGCTCTAATAAATGTGAGTCAAAGCTGTGCGCTTAACCCACTAGGCCACCTGCTGCACGTAGTGGAAGGTTGCTCACATCTAATTAGACTACTTGCCAATATAATTTCCTGTCGTTATTATTTCTTGTATTTTCACTCGAAGGTGAACATAAACTAGACCACTTTTGGCATATGACTTAATTGAATCTTATATTGATCACAGGTTCATGTAACCGCCGTTATTAACTGACTATATCAACATAAATGTATAAACGGGACTGGCATGCTTCCTACCGCGAATGCGCCCCAGTTGTCTCCGAACACTTCCGAAAACATCTGCAAACATGGTCGTAGCCGTAGGAACTATGGTGGTACATACCAACATGGTAGAAACTTACATAGTAGTCTACCATGTTGGTAGGCGTTTTTTGGGAAACACCCATAGCTGAGCACCTACCTAGTTCCCACGAACATCGTACTTTGATGGTAGAATGCTAACGTTCATCGTTGTACGGGAACGCACCCCAGAACATTGCCAGAAACTTAACGAACGTTCGCCCATGGTTCTCCTATGGTTATTTTAAAAAGTTTCCCTATGTTCATTTAATGTTTGGACAACCTAAAACGTTTTGGCGTGGTTACATTGTGAACTTCGCATAACGTTTCGTCATAATTATTTTTGTGTTACCGTGTTGAGACGCCTATGATTAAATTATTCAGCATCAGAGACAATTAAGCCATTAGCCTATCAATGTTTTAATGCAAATATATTTATCCTACAGTAGCCTATGTGAAGAGACCAGATGCAAAGTTCTCTGAATCCATTTGCAAAAAATTACATAATACATACAAAAAACATTCTTATCAGTCCTTCAACAATTGTCTTAATTTATGATTTGATTTGTTTGTAGGCCTACTGTACTTGATAATGCTATTTACAATGCAGTTAGCATGTGTGTGTGTGTGTGTGTGTGTGTGTGTGTGTGTGTGTCGCAGTCACAGTAGTAGTGACACGATGTGTCGCAGTCACAGTGGTTCTGGTGGTGACCCGATTGTGGGAAATGAAGCAGATCAACCGGTGCCAAGATGAGAGAGTAGCTCATGGTTTGTATCAGGACTGCCTGACACGCTAAAGTAACAAACCTCGAGTGACCTAATGTTATTCCAACATTATTCTTCACCAGATAAATCCTCCAATATATCATTACCCGTAAGTTAACTTTTTAGTGTTGTTAACAGTAGCTGTAATCCCCGGAATTTTTATTAACTGTAAGTCAGTTTTTTAGTGTTGTTAACAGTAGCTGTTCACGTCTAGACCTGTGTTCCTATTGTTTACATGAGTCTTCTATAAATAAGCAGTGAAGTATAAATAGGTTGTGTATAAACTGTGAGAGGAAAATAGTCCGTAGACAAACAACAAACAGGTAAAGGGATATTTCGCCTTGTCATGAAAATGGATTATTCGCCCCCTAACCTGGAGCTACATATGTGGGTAAAAGCATTTTGGTCTCAGTGCTTCATTTTCCTAGTCTGGGAACCCAAACTTTAACTTTTTAGCAATGGCTTAGCATAGGTGCTGGAATGTAAAGTAGCCAGACAGCTCTTTGGCTACATTAGATTCCAGTGCCTATGCAAAGCTAAAGCTAATATTTGGGTTGCCAGACTAGGGGGTATTCCTGCAAAGTCGCTAATGATATCGGCACTTATGTGATTAAGCCTCGTTTGAAGTAGCGTCAACTCAGAGATGAGGCTGAAGCCATTCCATCAACGCAAGTTAGCTGCACCCGCCTCTCGTTAACTTAAACAAGGCTGCGTGCACGAGCTCACACTAGACCTAAATAGGTGATTTAGGAATACCTGATGAACTGTCGTAAAATTAAGGCAGAACTAAAAGAATTTTAAGAAAGAAACTTCAATATGCATACGTCATCTGTTGAATTTTGTGTGAAATAACTGAATATCACATTTTTATAGTAATAGGCCTACTGGCAATGCAGAAATTTGAAAAGGTGATTGAAAATATATTTTGAATCATAATGTTTGACCATTGCTTGTTGGAACAAATTGCCAGTCTCATGTTGTTCTGTCACAGCAGACTTGCACCTTCAACTGAAATCAATCAATCATTCAATTAAGGCGTAGCCTACAACTCCAGACACCGCGTGATGGGCCGGCATGTGACACGTCTCTGATTAGGCAGGCATTTGTTTTTAATCGTAACTAAAATTATTCCTAATAGATACTTCGAAATATCAATAGTAATTTATGATCACAGTGTTTGCAAAACCTATCAACCTTTATTTGGTGGGAAAGATTATTAAGCAGGTGTATGGAATCTTTTTGGGTGACTTGTGTTTCTGACTGATTGCATCTTCTGAGACACCGCTTTATTAAGCCTTGCAGTTAACCTGCCACGGAGCTGGACTCCGTTTCCCAACAGCGTCGTTGCAAACTAACATAGCAACTTCCGTGGTTGGAACGACGGTTGTCCGGCATTTGTGTTACCCAAAGCTGTCGCTAAGACTACAGTCTTTACAACTACAGTCGCTGGAACTTAGTCGTTACAACCACAGTAGTCTCACTGTCGTTAGTGTTTAGAATCGTTCCCCAACGGCGTCGGATGACCTTACCATCAGATGTGGCACTGTAGTTGCAGCGACAGGTGTATAGCTGTCGTTAAGCCTCACGTGACCATTTCCTCATCTGTTTGGGTCTTAAAACTGTCAAATTGAGCATCATTTGATGCATTACCCCCACCTACAGGATTAACTAATTCCCACTTCAACTTCACCATGTGGTAAGATGCTGTTTGAAACACAAATGCTCCAGTTATCCATACAAGTTTCAAAGAACAAACAAAGATAACTTACAACACGTCACCAACCATCACGAGTAGGCTACAGCATGTCAAATATATATATATATATATATAAAAAGAGACGACTTCGTTCCCGCCTGGATTCGAACCGGAGATTTGACAAAACACCAAGCTGCTGCCACAGGTGTGCATGGCCTTAACCCTCATCATCACCATTCCTGATAATTGGGATGAGGCACAACTCGTAATTGACTATCAAAAGAAGTATGTTTTTAACTTTTTTTTGTTTTGTATGGAGACTCATTAAATAACGTGGTTATCATCAAATAGCCCATACAAATTGAAACACTGTCATGTCGGGGAATATTATCTACCACTACCACTAAGTTTATCATTGTGTAGTTTATTTATCAATGCTAGCGATTATGAGCTTAGTGATGCTACAACTTTAGCCATGCTATGTTGACATGCTTTTTGCAACGAGTGCTTCCGAATTCTCCCCGAACGCTGCCGAAACATCTGGGAACGATGTAGTTGGAACAATGTAAGTTGTAACCAATGTCATCAGGACTAACATGTTACGACAGAACTTCAAGCGCGTCGGGAATTGGTCGTTGTTTGCCATCTTTATCGTTAGTAACTGCGTCGGACAACGGTGGTTAGCTAGCATCCATCGGGAAACGGAGTCCTGGAGTCAGTTTCCCAACAGCGTCGTTGCAAACTAACGTAGCAACTTCCGTGGTTGGAACGACGGTTGTCCGGCATTTGTGTTACCCAAAGCTGTCGCTAAGACTACAGTCTTTACAACTACAGTCGCTGGAACTTAGTCGTTACAACCACAGTAGTTTCACTGTCGTTAGTGTTTAGAATCGTTCCCCAACTGCGTCGGATGACCTTACCATCGGATGTGGGACTGTAGTTGCAGCGACAGGTGTATAGCTGTCGTTAAGCCTCTTCCTCGTCTGTTTGGGTCTTAAAACTGTCAAATTGAGCATCATTTGATGCATTACCCCCACCTACAGGATTAATTAATTCCCACTTCAACTTCACCATGTGGTAAGATACTGTTTGAAACACAAATGCTCCAGTTATCCATAGAAGTTTCAAAGAACAAACAAAGGTAACTTACAACACGTCACCAACCATCACGAGTAGGCTACAGCATGTCAAATATATATATATAAAAAAAGACGACTTCGTTCCCGCCTGGATTCGAACCGGAGATTTGACAAAAAACCAATCTGCTGTCACAGCTGTACTTGGCCTTAACCCTCATCACCACCATTCCTGATAATTGAGATGAGGCACAACTCGTAGTTGACTACCAAAAGAAGTACGTTTTTAACTTTTTTTTTGTTTTGTATGGAGACTCATTAAATAACGTGGTTATCATCAAATAGCCCATACAAATTGAAACACTGTCATGTCGGGGAATATTATCTACCACTAAGTTTATCATTGTGTAGTTTATTTATCAACACTAGCGATTTTATGAGCTTAGTGATGCTACAACTTTAGCCATGCTATGTTGACATGCTTTTTGCAACGAGTGCTTCCGAATTCTCCCCGAACGCTGCCGAAACATCTGGGAACGATGTAGTTGGAACAATGTAAGTTGTAACCAATGTCGTCAGGACTAACATGTTACGACAGAACTTCAAGCGCGTTGGTAATTGGTCGTTGTTTGCCATCTTTATCGTTAGTAACTGCGTCGGACAACGGTGGTTAGCTAGCATCCGTCGGGAAACGGAGTCCTGGTTAGTTTGGGAGCATATGTTACCCCAGCAACTCAGCTGCGATTACTGTTAGCGAGAGTAATGGAACTGAACTCACACTAAAACTAGCGCCGCTTGCCGAAATTAGCGTGGCTTAGCGAATAGCTCCGTTGATGGAATACCCCCCAGGAAAGCGTACTGTGACCAAAAAGGCCCCACATATGTAAGTCAGGTAAGACAGAGAGTAACCCAATTTCAGAAAAGGTAGAGTATTTCTTTAACAACATAACATAATTAATACAGTCAAAGACAGACAAACAATATACAGTTAACAACATAATTACATACATTTAAAGGAGAAATTCAGTGCTGTAGGTTGGAAAAAGAATAATAATTTGAATAACCAAGCAGTGAACTCAGCTACTAACACTGAGTGAATGGGGCATAAGAACTCAGCTACTAACACTGAGTGAATGGGGCATAAGAACTTACTTTCATTCTCATTTCATTATGCCCCATTCAGTCAGCATTATTAAGCGGTTTGTTATTCAGTCCATGTACCATCAAACTTTCTCATTCTTTCTCTTAAACAATGAGAAAGTTGGAACAACAGGAATATTGACTAATTCATACTGGATTTCTCCATTAATAATATAATAACATAACTACATAAAACACAACAGTGACAACACTTCATGCACAAAAGAACAACGAATAAGACAATTTACAACCACAATACAAAATATAAAACACATGCTTGACATGATTAACAGCAACATACAGGCAACATACAGGCAATGACATGCCACAGTAAGGATGCACACACAGGCAATGACGTGCCACAGTAAGGATACACACACAGGCAATGACATGCCACAGTAAGGATACACACACAGACAATGACGTGCCACAGTAAGGATGCACACACAGGCAATGACGTGCCACAGTAAGGATACACACACAGGCAATGACATGCCACAGTAAGGATACACACACAGACAATGACGTGCCACAGTAAGGATGCAATCATCATTCTGTAGGAGTAGCAAAGGACTGGAGCACTTTAAACCACACAAATACAGTTTAAGAGTGAAAAGGCACTGTACAGCAGTCTTTAGTGTGTGTGTGTGTGTGTGTGTGTTTGTCTTCTGATAAGACTGTAGTGTTTTAGTACTTTAAACCACACCAATACTGACAGACAAGCAACATAAAAGGTATGTTGTCTTAGTATTCTTAGTCTTCTTAGTATTGTTAGCTGAAGTAGGTTTTGCTTTTTGGTTGATTTAGTCTTGAATTAATTAAGAGTGACAACATGTTAGAAATTATTATTAAGATTGTGATGCTGATTGTGATTCTGATTCTGTGAGTAGACGCTGTAGCTGTGGCTGTGGCTGCGGCGGTGGTATTAGTTCATGCTCTTCTCGAGGAGGAGACTCCGGTGCAGCATTCAGAGTGTTCTGAGCACGGCGTCGCTTTAACAAAACGATGGCACCGATGATGACGACGGCTACGACAAGAAGTGCGATGATCGCTATGGCAGCAGGGATTGCACTACTTGATTCTGTTGTTAGAGAATTAGAGAAACATATTAATAATAGTTTGAGCCTTAAAGAGGGTAACACATATTAATAATAGTTTAAGCCTTATAGAGGGTAACACATATTAATAATAGTTTAAGCCTTACTGTATATTCAGACTGCAAGTGATAAATTGGCAAGAGTTGACAAAGACTCCCAAGAAACATCGCTTAGCACAGCAACAAAAACGGCAAAATTGCCGTTAGCATTAGCATTACCATTCTAACGTTCGATCCTGCTTCTCTACAGGAACCCGGAAAGTCAATACTCTCATCAGTAGTCGCCCAACTGCATCATAGCTCATTACATAAAGTAACCTTCTTTCATCGCCCAAGTCACCCAAGTTGTCGCTTTTGTCGCCCAAGTCGCAAGTCTCTATACAAAGTCAATTGCTTCCATCGCTCATGTCACCTGACTCGCTTGCGGTCTGAATGTACAGTTAGAGAGGGTAACACATGCTAATAACAGTTTGAGCCTTTAACATATTAATGGCTCTGCTCCCCACATTCACTCAGCATCACAAACCAAAAAATATTTTAAAAAGAAAATGTGCAGATCCGGACCTCGAGGACTCAACCCTCAAACCCTGACCAGACCAGACCAGACCAAACGCTATGAAAACACTTCCTAACATCCTGGGGGGATCTACTTGTACATTATGCAGATGATCCCACGTGGCTGCAAGAGCAAAAGCCCCTGCAACTCCACCAAATGCAGCTGTGCTGTCTGCAGTAGACTGGCCGTGCCCAACGTTCTCTGCTTTCAGTTAGAGTGCTGCAGAGCCACAGAGAAACTGCAGTGATGTAGTCCAGGGCTGATTAAAGCATATCTGCCATTTTTGCTCATTTCAGATTAAGAGCGTTTTGCAAACAAATTAAGAAGGTTTTGCATCTGAACTCTTTGTTTATAGTTGTACAGTCGTTTACTAATGTAGTTCTTCTTTACTATGCTACTGTTCCAGAATAAAACGTTTAGTAATATAGTTCTTATTCACTAATAAATTTTACTATTTTCTATTTTAAACACTTTTTGCCATTATTGATGTTGTTCCTGCTCTGTTTTTGACGCTTCTGTGCCTTTACTTTTTACTATCTGCAGTATTTCGGTTTTATTGTTGTAAAGCACATTGTAACCACATTGTGGCTGGTACAAATTTTATACCCTCTGTGTGTGTGTGTGTGTGTGTGTGCGTGTATAGATATATATATATATGTGTGTGTGTGTGTGTGTGTGTGTGTGTGTGTGTGTGTAAAACATCTGACCTGCGTTTTCAGTGTTGTGGTTTTTGTCTGACGTTTGGCCTCCTGTAAATCAGATTAAAACGAGTTACACCATTAGTGTGTAGGTGTGTGTGTGTTTGTGTGTGTGTGTGTGCCGGCAAAATTAATGCTTTAACTCAAGTGATTCATCAAAAAAAATGAACTCGGATTGAATTAAAAAAAATAAAAGCCTCCTAAATAATATATGATTTCATTTCATGACATGCAATATGCCCAATCTCAGCTAGAGACAATAGCCAGCCTATCAAATCAAACTACTGTAGACAAACACTATGGACTGGCTCCGAAGCCAGCTAATCAAACTACTATAGACAAACACTATGGACTGGCTCCGAAGCCAGCTAATCAGTGTCAGGGGTTTACCAGAACGACCCGAGCATCCCAATATTACTTGAGGAAATTAATTACGATTAAAAGTGATTAGTCATGATTAATCATGGTAAAATTATGTGGTTAATCAAATTTCTTTTAAAATTGTTTAACAGCACAGTTATCTATCCTGATAACATCACTGCGGAGTTTAAAGCGGATGACCGTGTGTGTGTGTGTGTGTGTTTAAGTGTGTGTTTACAGTATGTGTGCAACTTGCTATTTAAAAGCTCATGCTGCAGTCTCACCTTTTCCCCCACTGTTGTGTTCTGATTTTCCTCCTGTAAACCATGAAACACCACAGGGGTATTTAGTGTGTGTGTGTGTGTGTGTGTACTTACTGGGGTGTATGGTGTAAGTGCAGGGTTCCTGTAGGTTTCAGTAAGTTAAAAAAGACCTTTTTAAGGATATTTTGCACAATGTAAGACCAACGTGACCCATTACTAGGATCATTTGAATTCTCATATATTTTTTTTAATTATGAAATGTTATGTAAGTATAAAAAGACTTAAATAATTGTATGTGGGTGTTAAAACAAAAATAGATACCACCATGAATTCACATGAAACAATGGTGATATGAAGTGTCTGCTGTAATAACATGGTACAGTCCACCCCTCTAGTTCAAGAAGTGATGGCGCAACCTGCCAAACTTTGACCGAGACGGAGAGCTTCATGTTCACAGAAAGGTTACAAACCTCTAGCAAAGTTGTCATCGGTTATTACGTAGATTTAGCGGTAGTGAAACGTGAAAGAGTGACACTACTACTTGATTTTTCACAGAGCATTGACAGGTATCCTAGGGGGAGTAAGACTTGCCCTAGAGGAGAAACAGGGCAGCTTGCATTCACAGATAGCCTGGCAGGAGCCCTAGTGGAGAAACTGGGCGGTTTGCTGCCTGCAGCGATCATGCTCTCGGATTAATCACCACGTAGGCTACACCAGCGATGCAAACAGGAAAACACAACCAATAGTATTTAGCGCTATTTTACCATTTTCTCTGGACAGAGCCTCTCAGGAATGAATGAATGCAAGAATTTAAGACTTGACTAAATAAAATTTAAGACATTGGTTGAAAATATGGATGTTTTTAAGACTTTTTTAGGCCTTAAATTCCACTTTACTAATTTAACTAACTTTTTTAATTTAACTGACTTTTTAAGGACCCTCGGGAACCCTGTAAGTAGTCTCCATGCCTGCGTGTACGTGGTCGTTAATGTGTGTGTGTGTGTGTGTGTGTGTGTGTGTGTGTGTACTTACTGGGGTGTATGGTGTAAGTCGTCTCCATGCCTGCGTGTACGTGGTCGTTAACGTGGCAGTGCAGTAACCATGTCCCAGG
>JAODXP020008669.1:82500-87500 GCA_027497455.2 Sardinella longiceps
AGGGCGGCGCTGCAAAGAGTTGTGCGCACAGCGCAAAGTATCTGCAGATGTGCTCTACCTACCATCAAGGACTTATACATCAGACGCTGTATTAAAAAGGCAAAAAGAATCACTAAGGACCCCAGTCATCCCCATCACGGACTGTTTCAGCTATTACCATCTGGCAAGAGATTCCGCAGTCTCAGGGCCAGGACCACCAGACTTCAAAACAGCTTTTTCCATCAAGCAATAAGACTCATGAACACAGAGTCAGAATCCACACAGCCTAAATTTGTGCCTGTCAGTCTTGCACTTTTTCTTTTATTTTTATGCACTTTTGGACATTGAACACTCACACTGACACTGACACATACACACATAGCACATTTATCTCAGACATTTCTTAATCACTATTATTTATTTTCTGAGGAGCAAAAAACACAACAATTTTACTCTCCTATAGTCTACCACTAGGCTATAATGAGATGTAATAAAGTTTTTCTTGAATCTTGAATCTTGAATCTATTGTTGTCGAACAAAACGCTCATTTTCTCCCTTTTTTGGTCAAAAACGGGAGTTTTTGGAGAAACCAGCTTATGTTTGCCTGCTGATTTCTAAGCAATGGAAAGAGGTGGTGAAAGAAGAGTCTGCTTTCTTATGGTAGTTTCAGTGTTTATGTAGTCATGACACATTATACTCTGTGGCTCTTTAAAAATCAGTCAAAATTCTCCAAACCTCTGGCAGTATATATATTCTCCAAAACCTCTGGCAGTATAT
This sequence comes from Sardinella longiceps, assembly GCA_027497455.2. Taxonomy (NCBI): domain Eukaryota; kingdom Metazoa; phylum Chordata; class Actinopteri; order Clupeiformes; family Clupeidae; genus Sardinella; species Sardinella longiceps. The sequence goes on from JAODXP020008669.1 coordinate 83,257, forward strand.
ACAGTATATTCTGAAAACGGCTGGCATCAATGAGTTAAAGGTCACGGACACCAGTTCACCATCCTACACACACACACACACACACACACACACCATGTTCTTAAAGCTCACTGAAACCTGTTCCCATACCTCTCACACACACACACACACACACACACACACCATGTTCTTATAAAACTCACTGAAACCTGTTCCCATACCTCACACACACACACACACACACACACACACACACACACACACACACACACACCATGTTCTTAATGCTCACTGAAACCTGTTCCCATACCTCACACACACACCTAATACCACAACACTTCAAACGAGTTTAAATTCACATACCTGCAGTCTCAGAAGAGGTCCTACACAGAAACACACACACACACACACACACACACACACACACACCGGGAGAAATAGAATAATGTTATTATTCCCAATGTGGACTATATAATGGTAATTATTGTCATTGACTGTGAGTTTGTGTGTGTGTGTGTGTGTGTGTGTGTGTGTGTGTGTGTGTGTGTGTGTGTGTATTTACCCATGATGCCCAGGTGTGTGTCCTCTGCTGTGATTGGTGCTCGTTTGGTGAAGGAGGAGTCAGTGTACTGACGGAACACAACCTTCTTATAGCGCGAGCCAATCCGACGCTCCCCTTTCTCTAAGAACACACTGCCAGGGCTAACACACACACACACACACACACACACACACACACACACACACACACACAGTTATACACACACAGACAATAGAAACACAATAATTGATATTTGGAGATATTTGGACTATGTAATGGTAATGATTGTCATTGACTGTGTGTGTGTGTGTGTGTGTGTGTGAGTGTGTGTGTATGAGTGTGTGTGTGTGTGTGTGTATGAGTGTGTGTGTACGAGTGTGTGTGTGTGTACCCGTCCTCTCCATGTTTCTCCCGTTCCCAGGTTCTGCTGGGGGCATAGTCCCAGTCCACTTCCTCTGCGGACAGGAAGTACTCTACGTCTGGAGTGTGTGTGTGTGAGAGTGTGTGTGTTTGGGAGTCACACTGCTTAATGCTGTACTTGTGTCTCATGCCCGCAACAAAATGATCCGTAGTGCGGCAGCTCACAGAAAAATTACCTGCAGAACACACACACACACACACACACACACAAATACATTTGCAAACAAAATATTTACACTAGTGTTGTCAAACGATTAAAATATTTAATCATGAATAATCACAACAATACCAAAATTCACTCATTAATCGCAATTAATTACATATTTTGTTCTATTCCAATTGTCCCTTGATTTCTCCTTATTTTATTTTTTCTCATTTTACTGTAAAGCATCTTATCAGTATAAAGTTAGTGGATTGGCAACACACACACACGCACCAAACAAACACACACACACACACACACACACACACACTAAATACATATTTACACACACACACACACACTTATCAGCATAAAATTAGTGGATTGGCATGCCTTATGCCTTATTACACACACACACACACACATATACACACACATATACAAACATATAAACACACACACACACACACATTTATCAGCATAACGTTAGTGGATTGACATGCCTCATGCAAATGCTCTCTTTCATTGAAAGACAACACTGATGCAAAACTAAGCTGGCCTCTGAAAACAACCTTTCAGAAATAAACTACCAAAGTTGCAGTGCGTGTGTGTGTGTGTGTGTGTGTGTGTGTGTGTGTGTGTGTGTGTGTGTGTGTAAGCTACCAATGTTGCCTGTTCTTGTCCTACTTGTGTGCATTACTCAAAATATAACCACTGGCTGCTCCACAGCTAGGTCCAGCGTGGTGTTATAGGTAACAGTGTGTGTATGTGTGTGTGTGTGTGTGTGTGTGTGTGTAACTCACCGGCGTTGTGTGTTGTCATAGTGACGGTCACACTCGTATGAGGGAAGAGGTTGAGTGTGTCCCGTGTGTTGCCGTGCCGACTAAAGACGTTTCCCTGGAAATAAACTCCATGGAGATCCACCTGACTGCCGATGCCCAGTGTGTGCCAGACCAGCCGCTCTCCCACACACACATCCAGCCCCCGCATGTTCCCGTACAGCAGCCCGTTAATGCCTACACACACACACACACACACACACACACACACACACACACACACACAAATTCATAATAAAAACTAGAAAAGCGCTCAGAGAGTGCAGACCTCCGCCAAGGCAATATGGTCACAAACACAATATACATTCCAGATCATGTTCTGGATCACCGATCGCCACCAAAATTTAATCAGCTCTTGCTTGTCCCAATATACACATTGTTCGAGTTATCCTGCTGACAAACAGACAAACAAACAAACAAACAAACAGACAGACTGACAGACAGACAAACCAACGAGACCGAAAACATAACCTCCTTGGCGGAGGTAATAATAACAAGATAATGTAATAGCAGGGAAATTATGAGTGCATGAAAATATCTTAGACAAGACATTGCAACTGTGGAAGTGGTTGCTAGGCTGTTGCTAGGGTACCTAAGGTAGTTGCTAGGGTAGGTATTGTGGTTGCTAAGTTAGTCATGTTGGTTGCTAGGTTGGTTGCTAGGCTGTAACTGTGGAAGTGGTTGCTAGGCCATTGCTAGGGTATTTGAGGTGGTTGCTAGGTTGTTGCTAGGGTAGGTCTGGTGGTTGCTAAGGTAGTTATTAGGTTAGTCCTGTCGGTTGCTAGTGTGGGGGTTGCTAGGGTGGTTGCTAGGATAGTCATGTTAGTTGCTCTATTGGTTGCTAGGCTGCAACTGTTCAAGTGGTTGCTAGGCTGTTGCTAGGGTACTTGAGGTGGTTGCTACGTTGTTGCTAGGGTAGGTACTAGGTATGGGGTTGCTTGGGTGGTTGCTAAGTTGAGATATATATGAGATGGTTGCTAAGCAGTTACTTGTGGTGGTGGCTACAAGTTATGGTGGTTACTATGTTGGTTGCTAGGTAAGTCATGTCGGTTGCTATGTTGGTTATTACTTTGCAACTGTGGAAGGGGTTGCTATGCTGTTGCTAGGGTACCTGAGGTGGTTGCTAGGGTAGGTATGTATGGTGGCTACTAGGGTCCTAGCTCAGCTGTGTGATAAAGGAAAAGTTAGGTTTTTAGCACTTTTAGCCCCTTTCAGTTCATCAAAAATCCTTACATATAATTGGACAAACCACTTGTCTGTCATCTGACTTCAACCACTCACATCTAAACATCATGCAACGCGATTTCTAGTTTTGTCAACTATTCCAAACAAACTTAAACAGCAGCAGTATCTGTGGCCTAATTGCATTCCATAAAACATAAAAAGCAGACAAACACAAACAGCAGACAAACATAAACAGCAGTATAAAGTTTATCCAAACAAACATAAACGTCAGTATCTGTGGCCTAATTGCATAATAATTGATCTAACTTGCAGAATATAACAGTTAGTTGTGTTTCGTATGTTTGTAAGAGTTGAACTACGTCAAAAATCATAACCCAGCGATTCCTGCTGTCTCCTGATTGGTCCGTCTATTCTATTCTATTCCATCTCTGTCCTAAAATCCCTTCAGTGCTTCAATTTCAGTGTCTTGGATGAAATACAATGACATCAAAATTTTGATGATTAACTGTTTTGGCTAATTGGCGGTGGTGTGTGTGTGTGTGTGTGTGTGTGTGTGTGTGTGTATGTGTGTTTGTGTGTGTGTGTGTGTACCGTGCATCTTGTTGCTCTCCATGAACTCAAAGTCGTCGGTGTGTGTGTTGGCGTCTCCGTATTTCTGGATGTTCTTCTGAAGGTACCAACTCAGGTTCTCATCAAAGATTCCAAATAGCAAGAAAAACTCCTTATCCACGTTCCTCTGCACCACACACACACAGCTCAGGTTCTCATCGAAGATTCTAAACAGCAAGAAGAACTCCTTATCCACGTTCCTCTGCACACACACACACACACACACACACACACACACACACACACACACAGCTCAGGTTCTCATCGAAGATTCTAAACAGCAAGAAGAACTCCTTATCCATGTTCCTCTGCACACACACACACACACACACACACACACCGTGTGTGTGTCTATGTGTGTGTGTGTGTGTGTGTGTCTATGTGTGTGTGTATGTGTGTGTGTGTGTACCTGCTTGCCCTGCGGGTCCAGTTCTCCTGTCCTGCAGATCTTTAGCGCCCCCACCAGGCCAGAGTTGGTATCATTCACAGGGTCGTGGGCGGAGTAATACAGCCTTGATTGACAGGCCGG
>JAODXP020008669.1:92500-93964 GCA_027497455.2 Sardinella longiceps
GCGAGACACACACTCACACACACAAACATACACACACACACACACACACACACTCAAACAGAGCGAGACACACACACACACACACACACACACACACACACACACACTCACACTCATTACCTTGAAAGTGCTCGTTGACTTGGCAGCTCAGCATCCATTTCCCCGTGGTCTTGGCCGTCATGGTTGCCGTGGTGAAGGTGGCGGGAAAGAGGCTGATGACATCACGGCGATGACCTCGCTCCATGAGGGTGTGGCCATAGAAGTGGGCGGAGTGAACATCCGCCTCGTTTCCCATCGACATCAGATTCCACGCGACCTTTGACCCCCGACACACACTCAGGCCTGGCAGAGTACTAAACATGTACCCGTTTATCGCTGTCAACACACACACACACACATTATACACACACACACAGACACACACTCAGGCCCGGCAAAGAAACAAACATACACCCATTTATCGTTGTCAACACACATTACACACATACACATTATACACACACACACACACACACACACAAGCTTACAGTGTTTGAGCCCAAAATACTTGTGTGTCTCTAGTTGTGGGTGTTCCTCTCTCTCTCTCTCTCTCTCTCACACACACACACACACACACACACACACACACACACACACACAGACACACAGACAGTGTTTGAGCCCAAACTCCTCGTCTGTCTCTAGTTGTGGGTGTTCCTCTCTCTCTCACACACACACACACACACACACACACACACACACACACACCATACCTGCAAACTCATAAGGGTTGAAAAAGGTGACAACCACCGTTGCACGCGTGCGTGTGTGTGTGGGTGTGTTATTTTAACATGTTAATTAATTGCGGTACATTTCATGGAGTAGTGTTGGCTCTAAATTTATAATAATATATTTATAAATATATTTTCAATGTTTTTCCATATCAATGAAATAGCAATAGGCCAAACATTATGTTCTACAATAGCATTTTCTCTACACAACAATTAAAGGCCTCATAGTAGCCTATTTGATTCAGATTTAAAAAAAAAAAAAAAAAAAAAAGTGGCGGAAATGGGCTTCCATATTGAGCTCCTCCTCCTTCTAACATGTTAATTAATTGCGGTACATTTCATGGAGTAGTGTTGGCTATAAATTTAATATAAATATAAATATTTTTACATAATATAGGCTATATATGTATATATAAACATATATGTATATATAAATCTACTTATATAATATATTTATGAACATATTTTCAATGTTTTTCCATATCAATGAAATAGCAATAGGCCTAACATTAATTTGTACAATAGCATTTTCTCTATACAACAATTAAAGGCCTCATACTAGCCTATTTGATTCAGATTTTATTTTTAAGTGGCGGAAATGGGCTTCCATATTGAGCTCCTCCTCCGTCTAAAATAATAGCCTGACAATCACATGTACATGTACAGAGTAGCCTACGTCTAGGTTTCTAAGCTA
>JAODXP020008676.1:0-96162 GCA_027497455.2 Sardinella longiceps
ATACAGCGTGGCTCCAAACAGCAAATGTGAGGGCTTTCTCAGTCATATGGAATTCATCCAAATGTACTGGGGATAATAGTGTGTGTGTGTGTGTGTGTGTGTGTGTGTGTGTGTGTGTGCATGCGCGTGTTCTCACATTTGGTTCTGGGATGAATAATGAAACATGTCTCGACATCTATTCATTTGTCAAAATGCAGAGGATTTACATTCAGCCGCGATATGCAGAGGACACATACACACAGTCAACGTAAAGGGGGAAAAAGAATCTAATACATCAACAAAAGCTACAGTTTGTTACATGGAAGCATTGAACTGACAAAAGTGGCCAAATGTTCAGTCCTGTGGTTGGCTGAACTCAAACCTGCAACTTTCAACACCACAGACTGGAAGTCTTGCACTAGTACTGTAAGTCAGCTGAAATCCCACAGTGCTAATTGTGTGTCTTAAAGCGTTTACAAAAAGAGGTTCACAAACTCACCGCAAAACTAACAGCTCAGCTCAGTGCATAATAATGTTTGTTTACTTCTTCCTCAGACAGTTTGTTACATTTACAGCAGTCTTTGCTTTTGAATAAATGTATTTATGCTTTATTCATAAACACTGATCCAATATTTGTTGTTGTAATAGGTCAGTAACAAAGTGGTGATATAGGAATTACTTTCTATTATAATGGGAATGGGAGTGTAGTAAGGAAATGTTAAGATGCAGTTTTAGGGCAAAGTTCTGAAAAATTATTTGTGTGCTCCGGGATTTTTCTGGCTAAAATACAAAAATAACACACTCACAGCATTTTCTGAAGCTCTGCGTACAGGCAAGGCTGAGGAAGTCGGTCTATAAGGGGTAGGCTTACATTGACATTTTTTTTTTTACATCCGTTTCTTTGCACACATTAAGGAAGTACTCGGAAACTAACCTCACACTACTATGTATTGAGTAATGTGTCATTGGTTCAATGATACCAACACCTGGTAATTTTGACACATTTACACAAATTCTGCTGTAGAAATAGAACAGGTCAACCCAGCACGTTTTTGTTGTTAGTCCTGTTGAGTTTAGTCGGGGGTTCTAGCAGAAAGTTAATGTAAAGTGTCATGTACAGTAATTCTTATGTAAATAGAGGAATTGAAGGTTAGTTGTTCGGTTGTTTGCAACTTTTTGCAAAATCATCTTCAATAAGTCCAACTCAGCATAGGCCTATGTGAAACTACTGTACAAAATTACACAAAATCACAACAGTCTCAGTAGTTCTGGTAGATGTCTTCCTCTTCATAGTCGTTATCTATGGCAGCTGAGCCACACATATCATCTACATTCATATAATCTTCTTCCAGGTCATCATCTTCATTTTTCCCACAATACCCCTGGTCAGTGGGGATGACTGTGTTCATATAGATGTTATCATCTTCATCATCAGGTGAACCGCTTGGCCCAGGGCGAAATCCATACGCATTTGCAGTGCCTGCGTCAATGCAATTACATGAGGCACATAATAGATACTTAATGTACAGTTGGTAGAATGAGTTAAGTGTAATTATCATGTCAATCATGGCAATATTTCTATAATAAATGTTGCTATAGTCAGAGTTTTAGTGGTGCACAAACGTCATTAGGGAGTTGATATAGTTTAGTTTTTTTTCAAAATGAGATTATGACCATTTAAATGAACAAACAAATCTTTGTTCTATTTGCCTACTACATGTATATGATCAATACATCTGTATATGGGTTGTTTTGAATTCATTTATTTACAGTGTAGTACAATTGTCATTAACTCAAGTTACAATGCATTTTAACTTGGAATGAAGTGGTGTTTTTTTCCTTCATACAAATTCGCCAAAAATCACTGAGAGGTCAGCAATGGTAAAACATTTGCTGTGCCGGAATTAATGTAGAACTTTACAGTCTCCACTTGTCATTCTCAACATTGATAACAAACTAATGAAGGTCATAGGCTACAGGGGGGCCCGAAGAGTAACTTAAATGTAATGCAACAGTAATGTAATGCCTTACATTTTCAAAACACTAATATTGTAATGTAAGGGACTACTTTAAAATGTCAGTAACAAGTAATAAATAACGCATTACAGATTTGCAGTAACTTGCCCAACACTGTTTATTTATACTTGGAGGGGTTGTCAAGCATAGCCCTATTGAACGAGCCTGCTAAATGCACGAGTTAGCAAGTATGAACAAAATAATTTGGAACAGCATATACCGTATGCAAATGCATAATCAAACAAGCACTTTACACTGAAAGTGCTTCGCGTCTATGCTGTTTGAAATTCTTTCAGTCCATGCAAAATCCATTGTTGTTAGAAGGCTTGTGCAACAGGGCTATGCTTAAACTTACTCCGGAGATATCCTTTAATTTCATCAACGGGAAAATTAATGAGATGGTAATTACTGACTCACTTTGTGCAGAACTTGTCATCCGGATTGTGTGTGTGCTTGTGTCTCTTAAACGCTTCTTCTTCACCAGGTAGAGAATGACAGGAATCAACAACAGCAGGAACAACCCTGAGATCACTCCAGATGCAATGATGGGAGCTAGGGATGCTAAAGAAAGAACAGAAAATTGGTTGTATTTGCAAACAGCAAACAAACAAGTGACATACAAGTGCTAACTTAAGAACAGAACATAGTGTTGGATATTTACCTCTTATGATGATTGTTAGCGGTGCTGTCTGTGTTGAATTGAAAGTCCGTGTGGACACAATGACTTCATAGACACAGCTGTAGTTGCCCTGGTGGGAGTAGTCTGCCTCAGGAATGTAGAAGGAGGCTGAGTGGTTGACGGCGAGCTGAGTCCTGGTCCTGTTAGAGCCATGAAAGATGAGGTGGAAGGAGCCTCCTTGGTACTGTGGCTCCGTAGAGCAGATGAGGGAAAGGCTGTGGCCCCTGGTCACCTCTGGTCCCTGAGGCCCCCAGAACAGCCCTCCATCTGGGGCACTGACAGAGATGTTGGGCTGCACAAGGACCACTGCAGGAGGAGGCAGATAAATGGTGGAACATCAAATATGAGATTATCATATTATCATATTGTGACTAAAGACAGAGTGGTGTAGAGATTTTTTCTTTGTTCTTCTCTTATTGTTACATTATTGTTGGTCGTAGAAGCAAAACAATGTTGTTTAGTCTAATCTCTAAAGGTACACTCGGGCATTAAATTTTAGCACTTCTTGTATATAGAATGGTTAATAAACAATATCATATCCTAATTGCATTCCTAATACTTATCTACCTATTACAGAAAAGCTGACACCATAACTTCGTGGAAATGTGAAGTCACGACTGGAAACCCTTGCTTGATACTGGCAGTAGTAGGATCCTTCATGGATAAAGTCCACTTGAGGAATGGTGAAGAGGGCAGAGTTTCCAGTGTCTCTCTTTGTGTCTCTAAATGACCCAGAGATCTGCTGTAGGGTAAATGTCCCACCCAGGTGCTGGGTAGAGATGGAGCATCTCATCTGGACAGACTGACCCCAAGAAACCCCTGATTTGCTCTCCAGTAAAAGCCTTGGCTTCTGTAGTGAAACTAGAAAAATGGTGAGTAACAAATAAACATAAAGAGGAATACTTAAAGGAATTATCAACTGAATCAACATGTAGCCCTGCTGTTTTAGAGTGCTAAGCGCCATTGATTGGCACCACAATGACCGAATTTCGTGCAACACAGATCAAGTTGGCGAAACGACAGCTAACACTAACAGTATAGGGCATGTCAAAACGAATACTAATCGATCTGGTTTCCTCTTGTCCCATTCTGTTACCGTTAGCTGCCGTTTCACTATCTCAGCCTGTGTTGCACGAAATTGGGTCATTGAGTTGGCTATCAATAGCACTTAGCAGTGTAAAAAAGCAGGGCTACGTGTTGATTTACTACAGATAATTCCTTTAAAGTGATCATTAGCCCTGTTGCACAAGCCTGCTGACTGCACTAGATAGTGAGTGGAACAAATGAATTTGGGACAGCATAGAAAGAGAGAAAAAATGTGATCACTTTACATCCCCACAAAAAACAATATCTTGTAATATATTACAATAATTTGTAATATCTCATTGTATTTTTGAAATAATGTAATGTAGGCTTACAGAGACTATTAATGACATTGAAAGCCATATCAGTATTGCAAAATGATCTCTTTAGCAATAGTGCTTTATTGTTTAAATGTTTTCATCTCTATATGCCGGTTAGACCATTTACTCAATCTACTAATCAACTCACCTACAGTGATGCCGATGGACTGGCTTTGAGAAGAGTGAGAGTAGTAGGAACATGTGTAACTGCCCTGGTCAGACAAAGTGAATGTTACACTGGGCTGGTAGTCAGAGGGACCTGTCCTCACATAAGCTCCATTTCTGTACAAATTGAATCTGACATTACACTGATTTACAGTGAAGCATTTGATCTGGAAAGTTTCTTCAGATGAGACTGTTGAGTATGAGGAGACGAGAGAGATGGAGGGACCTGGGGTGGAGAGGAGAGTTATACATGACGTAAACTTTCAGCTAAATGTTTCTTTTAGATTTTATGATCAACGTTCGCTCACCTCCTGTGGCACACACCACTCCTGCATCTTCTCCATGGTTACAGTTATGTTTGCTGTTGAGGGAGCATCTGGCCAGAGACGACTCACTACCAGAGCATCTGACATCATCCATCAAAATGCTCCCAGTTCCCTGCTCAAAGGAGGCTGATCCAGGGGCACAAACAGCGCTGCCACATCCCAGCTCTCTGCACACCACTTGAGCATCACTCATGTCCCAGTCATCATCACATACAGTCCCCCACTGGTAAGAGCGATACACCTCCACTCGACCAGAGCATCGATTATTCCCATTCACCAGTCTGATCTGGGCAGCCCCTGGAAAAGATATGGCACAAAGACATAAAACATTAAAAACAACATTAATAATAATAATAATAATAATAATAATAATAATAATAATAATAACACAGACATAACATTTGTGTATTTGTTAATGATTAAATCATTAATACAACACAAAAAGAAAAACATTATGAAAGGAACTTTTGTGCTTCTGTAATAATTCTGTAATCTTCAGACATTTTAAAAATACAAAATAAAAAAACAAGTAGTCAGCATTACACACAATCATTTTAACAAATTCTTGTAAATCCTAGGGCATCATCATGCGAATACATACAGTACCTGTACATTTAGATAAAATCATAGATATTGTCTTCAGAAGTTCTCATAACCCATTTTCTTTATTTTGCATCAATGTGAGCTATCACACTGTACTGTAACTTACCTGGTATGGGGAGACTTAATGAAAGAACAGCTAAAGAGAGAAACAGATCAAGAGCTGAGTTAATCATAAGTTTATTCACAGTTGCATAGTATACACCCATCCTGTCAAGCTGCATATGTACTTGAGTGTATTTCCGTTCTGTTCATTCTGTTATATTGACCTTCTTGTTTCAGATTCTCTCTGCAGCTTCTGGTAAAATTGTGCATTTTAGATTGCAGAAGTGTAGTGACTGGGGGTCAGAGAAAACTGTTTTTGTACTAGGCCTTCCCTGTACCCACTTTGGGTCTTTTTTGGCATCTTTATTTGGTTTTAGGCTATTTTACTGGTTGATATTTGAGATTATACGAATATTTGATAGGATTATTGTATTGAATGCAAATTAAACTACTCTATAGTACATGTATTCCCCAAAGATAAAGCCCTGATCTCAACACTGTAATTAATTATAAAATGAATCAATTCAAGTATATCAAGTATTTACAATGTTTCCTGCTACATTAACTTAAGCTGGTTAGTCCCTTGCAATGGGATGTCAATCAATCACCCGTTACCAAATGCGAAATTCACAAGTAGACTTTACAGAACAGTCAGCAGCCACTGCTGTGGTTCCCAGTAGCAGTTAAAGTTTAGGTGTCCTTCTCAGGGCATCTCAGTTATGAAGAGACTGCCACACAAGCATTCCTGACTGTTTCCCTAACCAGTAACTATAACAGTAGAAAAGTCAGAAACGTAATTTACTGTTTGCCTGACAAACAGTACAAGAGAGAGAATTACTTTTCTTCATTTATACTGTACACTCAAAAATTAAAATTGTTTGTTACCTGCGAATAGAGCAAGCACAGCCATCAACGTCTCCCTCTGATGAGAATTTCATGAAATGTGCAGATCTTCCTCTTTCTTTCTTCCTTAAAGCCTCTTTTACCAGACCACATTCTCATGTGGTAAAGTAGGCCTATTTCAAGTCAACATCAACATTTTTACAAGCTAAACAGTTTTTCAAAACCTGTTACTCTAGATATGTCTGTCCCAACTGACTTATTACAACATTTTTAATAGATGAAAATAAATAGGTGGAATTTCATCTTTTTCTTTACAAGTTGTAATATATTGCCTTTTCTTTTGCCATTTACATTTCTTAACCATTATGATAGGAAACTAGCCTGGCGATGCCATCCTACGTACCTCCGCTAAACATCTTATCTCCGCACATAGTCTGGAATAAACCCCCCTTCCCACCTTTCCCTCGGTTACTCTACGGTTTAGCCAATCAGCACACAGTTTAGAGCGATGTCTCAAAATTTTGTAGTCCTACAGGATTGGGACGCGTTTGTTATTCTCTCCCCCACTTACGAATTACATTCACAAAATCGGTACATGACATTAGCATCCATGATTTTGAGGATTTATTGCCACTATGTCAAAATAGATCAGAACTTGCTATAATACTGTTAATACTGAAAGCGAAAGTTGTAGGCGTGAGAGCCAGGCAAGGGAATACGTCATATCCAAACGGAAACCTATTTCAATTGCGTTGGGCCAGACTGTATGACATAGTCAACAGTCGCTTTCGCCCAGGCTAATAGGAAACAACTTTGGAGGGGCTAATAATGGGCATAAAGTGAGTGATAACAAAGCTGCAATGTTGTGAGTTATTTTCTATTTTCTATACAGACTAAACTCCACCACTCACACTTGTTTTGTATAGCTTTTTGAAGGCTTTTTCAAAAACGTCCATAATGTCACAAACTGTACATAACACCAGTTTTCCCACAATAGCCCCAATGAAAACCAACTTATTTTACATTTACTGTACATTTCAATTAAATCTCATATTAAGGCTCATATTCTGTGGAAGGAAATCATGAAACCATTTTTTTGTGTTTGCCTATTCAGCCATGGAGCTCACATCAGAAAATGAACAAAATTGTAAAATACTGCTATAGGCTTGCAGGAGTTATATGGCATTTTGTAAATCAATAATAGGCTACATGAACATGTCACGTCCATAAGCTGGAATTGCCCATCTACATTTTCTTTCTTTCAACATTTTCCGAAGCCTACTTAACACTAAGTAGTGTTTACAGTAACATATACTGTAGGTACCAGATAGGCCCAGAACTACTTAACGTTCAGAAGGCTTCAGGAAATGCGGGGCAGCTGGCCAGTGGAGTGTGCTCAAAGAAAATGCTGAGAGGAGCAAAAGCTGCAGAGGCAACAGGAGCTGGGGAGTGCTTATATACATACAGGGATTTGATTGGCTTCCTCCATACAGGCTTGGAAGCTTTAGCCAATCTGGCCAGAACAGGAGGAGCAAAGAGGTCGTGTCACAGTCGGGTTTTGTCAAGATTTCCATTAAGACCTAGTTTGCAGTTTGGTGGTCCTCTCTAATTTCCTTGCAAAGTCTGCTGATATGCAAATGTACTGTGTAATGTATGTAATGTGAACAAAGGAGTGGATCAGACAGGTGAATTTTTTGTTGACGTTCATTGGGATTTTTCGTTTATTTTTTAAATAAGTAAATAAAGATGTTTTTTTTTCCTCTTTTGCCAATGAATAGCTGATTAAATTGACTGAATGGCATAGTTCAGGTCAGGTAGGCCTATGCGTGTAGAGCCTTTCTGGTCAATGAAAGGATGATGTAGGGCCTTTCCAGCAAAATACAACAAGAAGTATGGGGTCAACACAAGTAACACAGGACTAGTGATGAAGGGAAAAAAGTTATGGTCCCATACTGCCACCCAGAGTTACCTTGAGGTGGGACACAGGCAGGGATCACGGGCACTTTTTTTTGCGCATGTGAGCGCTGAAAAATAAAATTGTGGGTGATGCGGATTTGCTTCATTGTCTTTCAGAAGCTTTGGTATGGGTATATCTGCGCCTACAATGGAGGTATTTGGTATCAAATTAAAGTAGACAACCAGACGCATACATTGGTGCCACTTGAGAATAATTGCGTTCAATTTCAGTGTGAAGATCACCCACATTTTGGCAAGGAAAACATCTTTATCTGGTATTATAAACCTGGCTCAGTTAGCTGCTGGAGTTCAATTTAATAACCAAGAGCTCAAAAAATAAAACTAATCCAAAAAAAATAAATAAATAAAAATACATAAAATAAAAAAATCACTACACATTATGATATAGACTATAGACCTATAATTTGAACAGAAGAGTTTTCTATCACCCATTTGCAGAAAGTGAACACCCCAAATCTCTTATATTAAGGCTTGCCTGCCAAAAAAAAAAAAAATGGAAATTAGCAGCAATGGCTATATAATTTTGGTTTGTTATTTTTATCCTGTTGTTGTAGGCCATGATAGTATGATGGTCTCATAATTATAATTATAATTATTGTTATTATTATTATTATTATTGTTTGTGTGTGTGTGTGTGTGTGTGTGTGTGTGTGTGTGCGCGCGTGGGGGGGAAGCGGTTTGGGGCAGATAAGGTGTTCGCCCAGGGCACCAAAGAGGGTAGGACCGCCCCTGAGCGTCCAGTTAGCTTATGTGTTATTTCAACCGCTCACATTGATGCAAAATAAAGAAAATGGGTTATGAGAACTTCTGAAGACAATGTACAGTATCTATGATTTTATTTAAATGTACAGGTACTGTATGTATTTGCATGATGACTAGAATGCCCTAGGATTTACAAGAATTTGATCATTAAAATGATTGTGTGTAATGCTGACTATACTTGTTTTTTTATTCTGTATTTTTAAAATGTCTGAAGATCACGTACAACAACAAACCACAAGGCATTTTGAACTGCCTTGAAGCACACGGCCAACCAACAGCCACTCTTGATCAACAAATAGTTAACCACAAACACTGTCTAAACCAGACAGCTCATTTCTTTACGTGACCTCAGCTAAAGGGCAACTTCAGTCAATTTCAACAAGCTACTCAAGATTAGTCTATACTGAAGAAACAAAACATTGAAGTACAACCATATAGGTTTCCTTGACCAGACAATAAGCACTAACAACTAACCCATGGGGGCAGAATATTGAACTGTATTTTTACATCTTAACATACTCCAAATGTCACCAAGAACTGTGAAACATCAACAGACACCTTGGAACACAGAATCGTAATGTGTTTGTCTACAAATGACAAAAGAACTAATCTGTTTGTAAAGACAGGGGCATGGTTGACTGACGCTCAATTAGCCTATCACTTTATGTTAGAGATGCTTATCCAATATGACATAGCCTACCTGTCAAAAATAAAGAAAGAAAGAAAGAAAGAAAAAAGAAAAATCTAATGTAATTCTTATATAAATAACGGAATTAAAGGTTAGTTATTCTGTTGTTTGCAGCTTTTTGCAAAATTATGTTCAATAAGTCCAATTCAGCATATAGGCCTACTGTACGTGAAACTGCTGTACAAAATGACACAAAATCACAACAGTCTCAGTAGTTTTGATAGATGTCTTCCTCTTCATAGTCGTTATCTATGGCAGCTGGGCCACACATATCATCTACATTCATATAATCTTCTTCCAGGTCATCATCTTCATTTTCCCCACAATACCCCTGGTCAGTGGGGATGACTGTGTTCATATAGATGTTGTCATCTTCATCAGGTAAGCCGCTTTGCCCAGGGCGAAATCCATACGCGTATGCAGTTGCTGCATCAATGCAGATACATGAGGCACATATAATAGATACTTAATTACTTGATTTACATTTGGCAAAATGAATTAAGTTAGGCATTTTGATAAAAATGGCAATATCTCAAGCACACAACGTTAATTATTGGAAAATTAATGAGATGCTAATTCCTGACTCACTTTGTGCAGAACTTGTCATCCGGACTGTATGTGTTCTTGTGTCTCTTAGACAGTTCTTCTTTACCAGGTACATGATGGCAGGAATTAACAAAAGCAGGAACAGCCCTGAAATCACTCCAGATGCAATGATGGGAGCCAGAGATGCTGAAGAAAGGATAGAAAAATGGTTGTATTTGCAAACAGCAAACAGACAAGTGACATACAAGTGTTAACTAATGAACAGAACAAAGTATTAGATATTTACCTCTTATGATGATTGTTAGCGGTGCTGTCTGTGTTGAATTGAAGGTTCGTGTGGACACAGTGACTTCATAGACACAGCTGTAGTTGCCCTGGTGGGAGTAGTCTGCCTCAGGAATGTAGAAGGAGGCTGAGTGGTTGACGGCGAGCTGAGTCCTGGTCCTGTTAGAGCCATCAAAGATGAGGTGGAAGGAGCCTCCTTGGTACTGTGGCTCCGTAGAGCAGATGAGGGAGAGGCTGTGGCCCCTGGTCACCTCTGGTCCCTGAGGCCCCCAGAACAGCCCTCCATCTGGGGCACTGACAGAGATGTTAGGCTGCACAAGGACCACTGCAGGAGCGAGGATATTGAGATTATCACACAGACTTTCGTTTGACAACATTTTCATCTTGGCAATTTAAACTCACACAAAATAAACTAGGTTAACAAATATTTAATGCTTATAGATTGCATTGAAGTAAAGCTACAATGTAGTTGTCAGGTTTTGGTGTTAGTTGAACCTTGACAGTTAGTTCGTTGTTTTCAAGGTCACTTTGCTGACTTGTATAGAATGACGTTTCTGACAGATGCAGGTTTGAAATTGGACCTTGAATCTTAAAACCCTGGTTTTAAATCTGCTGATACAGCCTTAGTGATATTTGGTATTTAAAACTGATGTTAAAGGGTATAAATAGCCTTATGTATTGGAACAGTTTCAAAAGTTTTGTCCTAATTACAAACCAGATTTTATATGAACAAAAGTTATGTTTCATAACCTACCTACTACTGAAAATCTGACATAATCACTCTGAGAGGATGAGAACTGATGACCATTAACACTTGTTTGATACTGGCAGTAGTAGGATCCTTCATGGATAAAGTCCACTTGAGGAATGGTGAAGAGGGTTTCCAGCAGGGGCGGACTGGTAATCTGTGCGTTCTGGAAAAGTCCAGAACGGCCGTCTGGTCTACGGCCGTCGGACCTGTTCAATAACCAACATTTTCAGTCTGTCAACTAACAACAGGTGGTGCTAAGAAGATAATTTACCGATCAAGCCTTATTCCATAGGCCTAAGGCCAACAAAGAAGAGTAACGTTGTGTCTGTCAACAGAAAAATGGCAAGCAGAAATCTCAATCCGGCCCTGGAGAGAGGCGCAAACATCAGTCCCGACAGGCGCACCCATTCTTCTCTGTCACGCTACTCGCGGAGTTTTAATTGTACCGGAATTATAAGGGCATCATTGCAATCTACACGAACTGGCCTTTGCAACAGTGCTACTAGTTAGTTTCTGTGATGAACGCATCACGAGATAATTAGCGATGAATTTATGTCAAAATTATGGTCACCAATACAGTTCTGTGTATATGTCATACATTGTTGTCTGTGTAATATCTCACGGATCCTTAACTCAACTGTGGCAAGCCAAGACACATATCAAAATAAACGACAGATCCTACAGATTGCAATGATGCATAGCAGTCGGCTTTGTGATTAGCGGTTCCCGAGTAATCCGATGTTGAACATTGTATACAATTTCTGCATTGTCTTCAACACATTCATCTATTTTGGGATAACACCTTTTCATAGTGAAAGTTGTTTTTAGCTCCATGTTCGTCAGGCCTAACATTTACAAACTGTTTGTAAGGACAGGTGCTAGAAAAGTTATCTCAAGATCCAACATAGTAATAGATTATATTTAATATTCATAACATTTAATAATTAATGAAACATTGTCAGCGCATATATTGTTGCAAATTACAAAGTATACCTTTATCATGATTCTTATATCACCAGATTCGAGACAATCTCCTATATTGAAAAGATATTTGTTCTAGTATGCTAGACATTCAAGGATGAGATATAGGCCTAATATTGAAAAGGCCTATGCCATCTTTAGATTAAAAAAATCAGCTAAATAATTGTAAAGGAAATGTGCAGGTCCCTGTTAAATAAACATAAATAAATAAATAATACAATTGACCCCTGACATGGCCCCCCAGTCAGATAATGTTGACCGTAGTGACCCCCAGCTCATTTGTGTTTGAGACCCCTGATCTGGTCAGTTTTAGGATATGTATCAAGCTATCTTAATGTAATGTTAATGACTTTAGGCTAATTCAGACACAGCTCCTTGTCAAGAATGAGTTTTCATGATATAGCATAAGTTAAGTCTATTATTGATTCACTGCTTGAAATAGCAAACATAGTGAGTGAGTCAGGCCTAGCCTATTTCTGGTGTGTATACCAATATAAATGAAATATTGACATAAACAAGTTTATTGCTTGAGTTTTATATCACCAAGTATAAAACCATGGCATCCAAAACTTTTTTGTCTAGTATTTTAGGTTCAGTATTGTCATAAAATGGTGGTTTCAGACAAATCTAGTTTTTAAAATGATGACAAGACCACTAGTTGAATTAAAACATTAAAGAAAAAAGAAAATATGCTATTGTTGATAGGGAAAATGACCAATAGTCAATCCATCTCAATCTCAATGAGAGCGAGTCAGAGGCAGGCTCAACATGCAGGCAAATAATTGTGAAAAGTGTTGATTTTTGTTGGCAAAATTTGCTGTTAAAAATACACCAAAATGCAGGAAATTGCATCTAATATATTATAAATTTTCTCAAATGATGACAGGGAGAGTCCAGGAAAGTGCCAGAATGAGGGATCAGTGCCCAAATATTTCATCCGCCCCAGTTCAGACAGTTACAGCCTGGAGCAGTTTTTCAGTTACCATCCCAAGCAAAAGGCCAAAAAAACTGTCTCTACAAAGATTGTTCAGCTGTAGAGATGGTACTAACCATCTGGCTTACATACTGTGAGTAGAATCACACTGTATTGTATAGTTTGTTTAGCATTTGCTAGGCCAAATGAAACCAGTCTATTCATAAGTGGAATGCAGAACTGGAAGCACATCGGTCAAAGAGTAGCCTACAAGAGCATGAAAATCGCAACATGCACAGGGTATATGCTGAAGCTTATTTCTTAAAAAGCATCCAAAGTAGATATCGCCAGTCTATCAGATATCGCCCCGGTTGTTGGTGGGCCTATTGGGGAGGAAAGTCCAGGGCCTTTTTTGGGCCCCAGTCCGCCCCTGATGTAGGGCCTTTCCAGCAAAATACAACAAGAAGTATGGGGACAACACAAGTAACACAGGACTAGTGATGAAGGGAAAAAAGTTATGGTCCCATACTGCCACCCAGAGTTAACTTGAGGTGGGACACAGGCAGGGATCACGGGCACTTTTTTTGCGCATGTGAGCGCTGAAAAATAAAATCGTGGGTGATGCGGATTTGCTTCATTGTCTTTCAGAAGCTTTGGTATGGGTATATCTGCGCCTACAATGGAGGTATTTGGTATCAAATTAAAGTAGACAACCAGACGCATACATTGGTGCCACTTGAGAATAATTGCGTTCAATTTCAGTGTGAAGATCACCCACATTTTGGCAAGGAAAACATCTTTATCTGGTATTATAAACCTGGCTCAGTTAGCTGCTGGAGTTCAATCTAATAACCAAGAGCTCAAAAAATAAAACAAATCCAAAATAAAATAAAATAAAATAAAATAAAAAATCACCATACATTATGATATAGAGTATAGACCTATAATTTGAACAGAAGAGTTTTCTATCACCCATTTGCAGAAAGTGAACACCCCAAATCTCTTATATTAAGGCTTGCCTGCTTTCAGACTTCAGTGCTGAAGTCTCACACACAAGGAAGGGGAGGAGTTTGGGGTTCAGATCTTCTTCTTTGCTGTAGCAGCTACATGCATATAGTAAAGTAACTAATAGCTACCATAAGAGTATAGTATAAGTACCATAAGAGTTTTGCAAAGAAAAAAAAAAAAAAAAAAAAAGGAAATTAGAAGCAATGGCTATATAACTTTGGGACCGCCCCTGAGCGTTCAGTTACCTTATGTGTTACTTCAACCGCTCACATTGATGCAAAATAAAGAAAATGGGTTATGAGAACTTCTGAAGACAATGTACAGTATCTATGATTTTATTTAAATGTACAGGTACTGTATGTATTTGCATGATGACTAGAATGCCCTAGGATTTACAAGAATTTGTTAAAATGATTGTGTGTAATGCTGACTACTTGTTTTTTATTCTGCATTTTTAAAATGTCTGAAGATCACGTTCAACAACAAACCACAAGGTATTTTGAACTGCCTTGAAGCACACAGCCAACCAACAGCCACTCTTGATCAACAAACAGTTAACCACAAACACTGTTTAAACCAGACAGCTCATTTCTTTACGTGACCTGCTGCTTGCATCTATCTTTTAGAGAGGACAATTGAAGAGATCCAGACTGTTGGTGCAACTGCTGAAATAACTGTTGGGTAAGACAGTAGGCACTTCCCTTCGCAATAGACTCAATAGAAAATAAAGGGCATTAAGAATTAATTTGAAAACTGAATATTTAGGCCTATTACACTAATTGTATCATGGTCCATTCAGCTATAAAGGGCAACTTTAGTCAATTTCAACAAGCTACTCAAGATTAGTCAATACTGAAGACACAAACATTACAACCATATAGGTTTCCTTGACCAGACAATAAGCACTAACAACTAACCCATGGGGGCAGAATATTGAACTGTATTTTTTTTTTTTTTTTTGACATCTTAACATACTCCTAATGTCACCAAGAACTGTGAAACATCAACAGACACCTTATAACACAGAAATGTAATGTGTATGTCTACAAATGACAAAAGAACTGATCTGTTCGTAAACCACACATAATTAACAGGGGTATAGTTAAATGACGCTCAATTATCACTTTATGGCTTGTGTTAGAGATGCTTATCCAACGTGACATAGCCTACCTGTACAAAAAAAAAAAGAAATTAAAGAAAAAGAAAAATACCTTTTAAAATAAAAAAGTAGCCTATAGGTAGTAACAATTGGTGAAGTACATTTTTTAAGTGCTGATTTTAAAAGGCTAGTAGACTAGTAACTAATATAATTCACTGCAACAAAGTACACAATACTTTCAATTAATAAAATAAATTAATGAATAAAATTAAATAAATAAACTACTGCAAAGACAAATGAGGTGACTATTTACAGGCCAGCTGAATGGTCCAAATGTTTTTCTATTTGGCCTATATGGCTTATTGTTATTCATTCGTTAGTCATTCGTCTGTGCATATACTGTATTGCTATTTGATGAAAATGTGACATGCTAAGTCTGCAGAGCTCATAGTTTTGTGTTAGAGCCTGGTTAGAAACAGTTCAAAAATTAAACTCATCAATTAATGCTAAATATTTTTCCTGATGCGGATTTGCTTCATTGTCTTTCAGAAGCTTTGGTATGGGTATATCTGCGCCTACAATGGAGGTATTTGGTATCAAATTAAAGTAGACAACCAGACGCATACATTGGTGCCACTTGAGAATAATTGCGTTCAATTTCAGTGTGAAGATCACCCACATTTTGGCAAGGAAAACATCTTTATCTGGTATTATAAACCTGGCTCAGTTAGCTGCTGGAGTTCAATCTAATAACCAAGAGCTCAAAAAATAAAACAAATCCAAAATAAAATAAAATAAAATAAAATAAAAAATCACCATACATTATGATATAGAGTATAGACCTATAATTTGAACAGAAGAGTTTTCTATCACCCATTTGCAGAAAGTGAACACCCCAAATCTCTTATATTAAGGCTTGCCTGCTTTCAGACTTCAGTGCTGAAGTCTCACACACAAGGAAGGGGAGGAGTTTGGGGTTCAGATCTTCTTCTTTGCTGTAGCAGCTACATGCATATAGTAAAGTAACTAATAGCTACCATAAGAGTATAGTATAAGTACCATAAGAGTTTTGCAAAGAAAACAAAAAAAAAAAAAAAGGAAATTAGAAGCAATGGCTATATAACTTTGGGACCGCCCTGAGCGTCCAGTTACCTTATGTGTTACTTCAACCGCTCACATTGATGCAAAATAAAGAAAATGGGTTATGAGAACTTCTGAAGACAATGTACAGTATCTATGATTTTATTTAAATGTACAGGTACTGTATGTATTTGCATGATGACTAGAATGCCCTAGGATTTACAAGAATTTGTTAAAATGATTGTGTGTAATGCTGACTACTTGTTTTTTATTCTGCATTTTTAAAATGTCTGAAGATCACGTTCAACAACAAACCACAAGGTATTTTGAACTGCCTTGAAGCACACAGCCAACCAACAGCCACTCTTGATCAACAAACAGTTAACCACAAACACTGTTTAAACCAGACAGCTCATTTCTTTACGTGACCTGCTGCTTGCATCTATCTTTTAGAGAGGACAATTGAAGAGATCCAGACTGTTGGTGCAACTGCTGAAATAACTGTTGGGTAAGACAGTAGGCACTTCCCTTCGCAATAGACTCAATAGAAAATAAAGGGCATTAAGAATTAATTTGAAAACTGAATATTTAGGCCTATTACACTAATTGTATCATGGTCCATTCAGCTATAAAGGGCAACTTTAGTCAATTTCAACAAGCTACTCAAGATTAGTCAATACTGAAGACACAAACATTACAACCATATAGGTTTCCTTGACCAGACAATAAGCACTAACAACTAACCCATGGGGGCAGAATATTGAACTGTATTTTTTTTTTTTTTTTTGACATCTTAACATACTCCTAATGTCACCAAGAACTGTGAAACATCAACAGACACCTTATAACACAGAAATGTAATGTGTATGTCTACAAATGACAAAAGAACTGATCTGTTTGTAAACGACACATTAACAGGGGTATAGTTAAATGACGCTCAATTATCACTTTATGGCTTGTGTTAGAGATGCTTATCCAACGTGACATAGCCTACCTGTACAAAAAAAAAGAAATTAAAGAAAAAGAAAAATACCTTTTAAAATAAAAAAGTAGCCTAGGTAGTAACAATTGGTGAAGTACATTTTTTAAGTGCTGATTTTAAAAGGCTAGTAGACTAGTAACTAATATAATTCACTGCAACAAAGTACACAATACTTTCAATTAATAAAATAAATTAATGAATAAAATTAAATAAATAAACTACTGCAAAGAAAAATGAGGTCACTATTTACAGGCCAGCTGAATGGTCCAAATGTTTTTCTATTTGGCCTATATGGCTTATTGTTATTCATTTGTTAGTCATTCGTCTGTGCATATACTGTATTGCTATTTGATGAAAATGTGACATCTGCAGTCTGCAGAGCTCATAGTTTTGTGTTAGAGCCTGGTTAGAAACAGTTCAAAAATTAAACTCATCAATTAATGCTAAATATTTCCAAAATTCCTGAACCATAAATTGTCACACAGTTGTTGAAGATTCTGATGATTGACAGAACATTGTTGAGCCGACTTCCACTGGATCAGTGTTTATCTCATTTGTGTGTCTTTTGCTTGAACATTTCCTCTTCAGATGGATGGCACCGGATATAAGTAGAAGAAGGAACAATCCGGGTGGGATGATTGGAACTTTGGCTGATTAATGACAAACAGAAGATTATCAGACCAGAAACCAATAAATTGGTCCAGGTGGAACCAGGCCATTTTTCAAATGGATTAATTGAAGTTGCAAAGGGTATTTATTTACCTTTTACAAAGATTTGTAGCATTACTGTACTCCTTGATTTGAAGGTTTGTGTGGACACAGTGACTTCATAGACACAGCTGTAGTTGCCCTGGTGGGAGTAGTCTGCCTCAGGAATGTAGAAGGAGGCTGAGTGGTTGACGGCGAGCTGAGTCCTGGTCCTGTTAGAGCCATCAAAGATGAGGTGGAAGGAGCCTCCTTGGTACTGTGGCTCCGTAGAGCAGATGAGGGAGAGGCTGTGGCCCCTGGTCACCTCTGGTCCCTGAGGCCCCCAGAACAGCCCTCCATCTGGGGCACTGACAGAGATGTTGGGCTGCACAAGGGCCACTGCAGGAGCGAGGATATTGAGATTACCACACAGACTTTCGTTTGACATTTTCATCTTGGCAAGTTAAACTCACACAAAATAAACTAGGTTAACAAATATTTAATGCTTATAGATTGCATTGAAGTAAAGCTACAATGTAGTTGTCAGGTTTTGGTGTTAGTTGAACCTTGACAGTTAGTTCGTTATCATAAACTAATGTTTTCAAGGTCACTTTGCTGACTTGTATAGAATGACGTTTCTGGCAGATGCAGGTTTGAAATTGGACCTTGAATCTTAAAACCCTGGTTTTAAATCTGCTGATACAGCCTTAGTGATATTTGGTATTTAAAACTGATGTTAAAGGGTATAAATAGCCTTATGTATTGGAACAGTTTCAAAAGTTTTGTCCTAATTACAAACCAGATTTTATATGAACAAAAGTTATGTTTCATAACCTACCTACTACTGAAAATCTGACATCACTCTGAGAGGATGTGAATTGACGACCATTAACACTTGTTTGATACTGGCAGTAGTAGGATCCTTCATGGATAAAGTCCACTTGAGGAATGGTGAAGAAGGCAGAGTTTCCAGTGTCTCTCTTTGTGTCTCTAAATGACCCAGAGAGCTGCCGTAGGGTAAATGTCCCACCCAGGTGCTGGGTAGAGATGGAGCACCTCATCTGGACAGACTCACCCCAAGAAACCACTCCTGTGGTCCTCAGTGAAAGACTTGGCTTATTTAGTACAACTGGTAAAGAACCACATTGTGTGCAATGAATATTTTACTTTTGATGAAAAGAATGATGATTGTTCTACCCTCCCTGAACTCAGATTTATTGCCTTTTCAATTGAATATGTCCCTGTTTCATTTGAAATGTCACCACACTCAAATGTGTTTACTATTTAGGCTTTTCCCTTCTAATTCACATAAATGAGGAAAGTAACAGGAGGAACTAGTTGTGTTGAGTTAGGTGTTCCTGCTCCTTGCCATCAACATGCAATGCTAGTGCTGAGACTGCATCCAGCTGATCACACCAATTTCTCTTCAATTTAAATAAGCATCTGTTTGAAGCCGTTACAAATAAAAAATTTGCTATTATTTTCATAATTATTTTAGTTTTAACTTTGTTGTTTCCATCATGCATAACTGCCCCATCTACCCATTTCCTTCATCTGATTCCAATAACTCTTCACTCACCCACAGTGATGCTGATGGAGCTGCTCTGAGTAGAGTAAGGTGAGTAGGCACAGGTGTAACTGCCCTGGTGAGAGGAGTCCACATTAGACAGAGTAAATGTAGCGCTGCTCTCTGAGGAACTAAGTGATTGTGAATTGAGTGAAATCCCATTTCTATACAAGTGGAGGTTGCCAGCACACTGGTTTTGACTCCTGTAGCATCTGATCAGAACAGTTTCTCCAGGTGAGACTGCTGAGTATGAGGAGATGCGGGAGATGGAGGGAGCTGGTGATGGAGAGGGAGAGTCATAAAGAAAGATGATATCACTGTTTATCACCTATTCATTACACAGACTCATGTCTACCGGTACCCTTGTATAATGGTTACTGTAGTATCAGCTCTGAACCTACTCCCTAGTCCCCTGACCAAAGCAGGTGGATCCAGGGGCAGTCCAAGTTTACTCACCTCCTGTGGCACACACCACTCCTGCATCTTTTCCATGGCCGCAGTTATGGCTGCTGGTGTGGGAGCATCTGGTCAGAGACGACTCACCACCAGAGCATCTGACATCATCCATCCAAATGCTTCCAGTTCCCTGCCCAAAGGAGGCTGATCCAGGGGCACAAACAGCGCTGCCACATCCCAGCTCTCTGCACACCACTTGAGCATCACTCATGCCCCAGTCATCATCACATAGAGTCCCCCACTGGTAAAAGCGATACACCTCCACTCGACCAGAGCACCGATTATTCCCATTCACCAGTCTGATCTGGGCAGCCCCTGGAAAAGATATGGCACAAAGACATAAAACATTAAAAACAACATTAATAATAATAATAATAATAATAATAATAATAATAATAATAATAATAATAACACAGACATAACATTTGTGTATTTGTTAATGATTAAATCATTAATACAACACAAAAAGAAAAACATTCTGAAAGGAACTTTTGTGCTTCTGTAATAATTCTGTAATCTTCAGACATTTTAAAAATACAAAATAAAAAAACAAGTAGTCAGCATTACACACAATCATTTTAACAAATTCTTGTAAATCCTAGGGCATCATCATGCGAATACATACAGTACCTGTACATTTAGATAAAATCATAGATATTGTCTTCAGAAGTTCTCATAACCCATTTTCTTTATTTTGCATCAATGTGAGCTATCACACTACTGTACTGTAACTTACCTGGTATGGGGAGACTTAATGAAAGAACAGCTAAAGAGAGAAACAGATCAAGAGCTGAGTTAATCATAAGTTTATTCACATTTGCATAGTATACACCCATCCTGTCAAGCTGCATATGTACTTGAGTGTATTTCCGTTCTGTTCTTTCTGTTATATTGACCTTCTTGTTTCAGATTCTCTCTGCAGCTTCTGGTAAAATTGTGCATTTTAGATTGCCGAAGTGTAGTGACTGGGGGTCAGAGAAAACTGTTTTTGTACTAGGCCTTCCCTGTACCCACTTTGGGTCTTTTTTGGCATCTTTATTTGGTTTTAGGCTATTTTACTGGTTGATATTTGAGATTATACAAATATTTGATAGGATTATTGTATTGAATGCAAATTAAACTACTCTATAGTACATGTATTCCCCAAAGATAAAGCCCTGATCTCAACACTGTAATTAATTATAAAATGAATCAATTCAAGTATATCAAGTATTTACAATGTTTCCTGCTACATTAACTTAAGCTGGTTAGTCCCTTGCAATGGGATGTCAATCAATCACCCGTTACCAAATGCGAAATTCACAAGTAGACTTTACAGAACAGTCAGCAGCCACTGCTGTGGTTCCCAGTAGCAGTTAAAGTTTAGGTGTCCTTCTCAGGGCATCTCAGTTATGAATATGGGAGACTGCCACACAAGCATTCCTGACTGTTTCCCTAACCAGTAACTATAACAGTAGAAAAGTCAGAAACGTAATTTACTGTTTGCCTGACAAACAGTACAAGAGAGAGAATTACTTTTCTTCATTTATACTGTACACTCAAAATTACTCAAAATTTATACTGTACACTTAAAATTGTTTGTTACCTGCGAATAGAGCAAGCACAGCCATCAACGTCTCCCTCTGATGAGAATTTCATGAAATGTGCAGATCTTCCTCTTTCTTTCTTCCTTAAAGGCTCTTTTACCAGACCACATTCTCATGTGGTAAAGTAGGCCTATTTCAAGTCAACATCAACATTTTTACAAGCTAAACAGTTTTTCAAAACCTGTTACTCTAGATATGTCTGTCCCCAACTGACTTGTTACAACATTTTTAATAGATGAAAATAAATAGGTGGAATTTCATCTTTTTCTTTACAAGTTGTAATATATTGCCTTTTCTTTTGCCATTTACATTTCTTAACCATTATCAGTGTTGGGGAGTAACGAGTTACATGTAACGAAATTACGTAATTTAATTACAAAATAAAAGTAACAGTAATCAATTACAGTTACTATGAAAAAATGTGTAATTGAATACAGTTACTTCCAGAAATATTCAGAATTACAATTTTAGTTACATGATCCCAATATTATCTGCAGAAACATTAGCTAAGTGTGCTTCATGTAAATACAACATCCTCTATTTACAACTAAATGTCACTACTACAGCTAAAATACAACCGAATTCCAAAATAGTTGGGACGCTTTACAAATTGTGAATAAAAACAGAATGCAGTGACGTGGAAGTTTCAAATTTCAATATTTTACTCAGAATACAACATCGATCACATATCAAATGTTGAAACTGAGGAAATGTATAATTTTAAGGGGAAAATAAGTTGATTTTCAATTTCATGGCATCTACACATCCCAAAATAGTTGGGACAAGGCCACATTTACCACTGTGTGGCATCCACTCTTCCTTTTAAAACAGTCTGCAAATGTCTGGGGACTGTGGAGAGAAGTTGTGGAGAGAATGTTGTCCCATTCTTGTCTAATACAGGCTTCTAGATGCTCAACTGTCTTAGGTCCTCTTTGTCATGTATTCCTATGTATGATGCACCAAAAGCTTTCTATGGGTGAAAGATCTGGACTGCAGACTTGATAGTGCCTTTTCAGATGTGTAAGCTGGTCATGCCACACACACTCATGCATCTCCATACCATCAGAGATGCAGCCTTCTGAAATGAGCGCTAACAATAAGCAATAACAACTTGGGTTGTCCTTGTCCGGATGGTATGGCATCCCAGTTTTCTGAAAAGAAGTTTGAATTTTGATTTGTCTGACCACAGAACAGTTTTCCCACTTTGTCACAGTCCATTTTAAATGAGCCTTGGCCCAGAGAAAACATCTGTGCTTCTGGATCATGTTTAGGAATGGCTTCTTTTTTGACCTATAAAGTTTTAGCTGGCTATGGCGAATGACACAGTGGATTGTGTTCACTGACAATGTTTTCTGGAAGTAGTCCTAAGGCCAGTTCGTGATATCCATTACATTAGCATTCCTGTATGTGATGCAGTGCCATCTAAGGACCCAATGATCATGGGCATCCAGTATGGTTTTCCGGCCTTGACCCTTACGCACAGAGATTGTTCCAGATTCTCTGAATCTTTGGATGATGATATGCACTGTAGATGATTATACCTTCAAACTCTTTGCAAATTTTGTCTGAGAAACTCCTTTGTGATCTCGGACCACTACTTCTTGCTGCACCATTTGGGGCACTGGTGATCCTCTGCCCATCTTGACTTCTGAGAGTCAATGCCACTCTTGGAGGCTCTTTTCATACCAAATCATGTTGCCAATTGACCAAATAAGTTGCAATTGGGTCCTCAAGCTGTCCCTCATATGGAAATTTTTACTTTTCTGGCCTCTTATTGCTACCCGTCCCAACTATTTTGGGATGTGTAGCTCTCATAAAATCCAAAATTAGCCAATATTCGGCATAACATTTCAAAAAGTCTCACTTTCAACATTTGCCATGTTATCTATATTCTATCTATATTCAATATATAGGTTTATGAGATTTGTAAATGTTTGGATTTCATTTTTATTAACAATTTATAAAGTGTCCCAACTTTTTTGGAATTCGGTTGTACACTATGCTAATATAATTGTTTCTACTGTCATGTTGGCAACACTACTCACTTGTTACCTGATCTACAGCGGTCTAAGTTTCAGTAGCAAGGAGGCCTGACTGTCAGACAGAAACTACAACATAGGCCTGTAGCCCATTGCTGGATATAAAAATGAGCTCTATTGATCAGGTGCACACATACTTTATGAGCAATCTCAGACAAACACCTGCTTATTCAGTGATGTTCACCAAGTATTTTAACTATTTCATCGTAGTGAATTCTGACACTTCTGTTGGAGTTAAAAGAATTTTTGCAATGTCAATGGTGAATAATAGGACTATGTGACAGTTAACATTGCCAGGATTCAAAAACTCAAAATTGCTTGACGATTGAAAAAAAAAAAAAAAAAAGTCGAAATGTAATCAAAAAGTAATCAAATGTAATTAGTTACGTTACTTTATTAAAGCAATCAAAATAAGTTACACTACAATTACTATTTCAAAAGGGTAACTTGTAACTGTAACGCATTACATTTCTAAAGTAACTTACCCAACACTGACCATTATGATAGGAAACTAGCTCTGGCGATGCCATCCTACGTACCTCCGCTAAACATTTTATCTCCGCACGTAGTCTGGAATAAACCCCCCTTCCCACCTTTCCCTCGGTTACTCTACGGTTTAGCCAATCAGCACACAGTTTAGAGCGATGTCTCAAAATGTTGTAGTCCTACAGGATTGGGACGTGTTTGTTATTCTCTCCCCCACTTACGAATTACATTCACAAAATCGGTACATGACATTAGCATCCATGATTTTGAGGATTTATTGCCACTATGTCAAAATAGATCAGAACTTGCTATAATACTGTTAATACTGAAAGCGAAAGTTGTAGGCGTGAGAGCCAGGCGAGGGAATACGTCATATCCAAACGGAAACCTATTTCAATTGCGTTGGGCCAGACTGTATGACATAGTCAACAGTCGCTTTCGCCCAGGCTAATAGGAAACAACTTTGGAGGGGCTAATAATGGGCATAAAGTGAGTGATAACAAAGCTGCAATGTTGTGAGTTATTTTCTATTTTCTATACAGACTAAACTCCACCACTCACACTTGTTTTGTATAGCTTTTTGAAGGCTTTTTCAAAAACGTCCATAATGTCACAAACTGTACATAACGCCAGTTTTCCCACAATAGCCCCAATGAAAACCAACTTATTTTACATTTACTGTACATTTCAATTAAATCTCATATTAAGGCTCATATTCTGTGGAAGGAAATCATGAAACCATTTTTTTGTGTTTGCCTATTCAGCCATGGAGCTCACATCAGAAAATGAACAAAATTGTAAAATACTGCTATAGGCTTGCAGGAGTTATATGGCATTTTGTAAATCAATAATAGGCTACATGAACATGTCACGTCCATAAGCTGGAATTGCCCATCTACATTTTCTTTCTTTCAACATTTTCCGAAGCCTACTTAACACTAAGTAGTGTTTACAGTAACATATAGGTACCAGATAGACCCAGAACTACTTAACGTTCAGAAGGCTTCAGGAAATGCGGGGCAGCTGGCCAGTGGAGTGTGCTCAAAGAAAATGCTGAGAGGAGCAAAAGCTGCAGAGGCAACAGGAGCTGGGGAGTGCTTATATACATACAGGGATTTGATTGGCTTCCTCCATACAGGCTTGGAAGCTTTAGCCAATCTGGCCAGAACAGGAGGAGCAAAGAGGTCGTGTCACAGTCGGGTTTTGTCAAGATTTCCATTAAGAGTTTGCAGTTTGGTGGTCCTCTCTAATTTTCTTGCAAAGTCTGCTGATATGCAAATGTACTGTGTAATGTATGTAATGTGAACAAAGGAGTGGATCAGACAGGTGAATTTTTCGTTTATTTTTTAAAAGAGTAAATAAAGATGTTTTTTTCCTCTTTTGCCAATGAATAGCTGATTAAATTGACTGAATGGCATAGTTCAGGTCAGGTAGGCCTATGCGTGTAGAGCCTTTCTGGTCAATGAAAGGATGATGTAGGGCCAATCCAGCAAAATACAACAAGAAGTATGGGGACAACACAAGTAACACAGGACTAGTGATGAAGGGAAAAAGTCATGGTCCCATACTGCCACCCAGAGTTAACTTGAGGTGGGACACAGGCAGGGATCACGGGCACTTTTTTTTTGCGCATGTGAGCGCTGAAAAATAAAATTGTGGGTGATGCGGATTTGCTTCATTGTCTTTCAGAAGCTTTGGTATGGGTATATCTGTGCCTACAATGGAGGTATTTGGTATCAAATTAAAGTAGACAACCAGACGCATACATTGGTGCCACTTGAGAATAATTGCGTTCAATTTCAGTGTGAAGATCACCCACATTTTGGCAAGGAAAACATCTTTATCTGGTATTATAAACCTGGCTCAGTTAGCTGCTGGAGTTCAATCTAATAACCAAGAGCTCAAAAAATAAAACTAATCCAAAAAAATAAATAAATAAAAATACATAAAATAAAAAATCACTACACATTATGATATAGAGTATAGACCTATAATTTGAACAGAAAAGTTTTCTATCACCCATTTGCAGAAAGTGAACACCCCAAATCTCTTATATTAAGGCTTGCCTGCCAAAAAAAAAAAAAATGGAAATTAGCAGCAATGGCTATATAACTTTGGTTTGTTATTTTTATCCTGTTGTTGTAGGCCATGATAATATGATGGTATCATAATTATAATTATTGTTATTATTATTATTATTATTATTATTATTGTTTGTGTGTGTGTGTGTGTGTGTGTGTGTGTGTGTGTGTGTGGGGGGGTAGGGGTTTGGGGCAGATAAGGTGTTCGCCCAGGGCACCAAAGAGGGTAGGACCGCCCCTGAGCGTCCAGTTACCTTATGTGTTACTTCAACCGCTCACATTGATGCAAAATAAAGAAAATGGGTTATGAGAACTTCTGAAGACAATGTACAGTATCTATGATTTTATTTAAATGTACAGGTACCGTATGTATTTGCATGATGACTAGAATGCCCTAGGATTTACAAGAATTTGTTAAAATGATTGTGTGTAATGCTGCTGACTATACTTGTTTTTTTATTCTGTATTTTTAAAATGTCTGAAGATCACGTACAACAACAAACCACAAGGCATTTTGAACTGCCTTGAAGCACACAGCCAACCAACAGCCACTCTTGATCAACAAACAGTTAACCACAAACACTGTTTAAACCAGACAGCTCATTTCTTTACGTGACCTCAGCTAAAGGGCAACTTCAGTCAATTTCAACAAGCTACTCAAGATTAGTCAATACTGAAGACACAAAACATTACAACCAAGGTTTCCTTGACCAGACAATAAGCACTAACAACTAACCCATGGGGGCAGAATATTGAACTATATTTTTTACATCTTAACATACTCCAAATGTCACCAAGAACTGTGAAACATCAACAGACACCTTGGAACACAAAATTGTAATGTGTATCAGCCTGCGGCTTCGTGCATACGGCGAACAACACACAGTGATGATATTCTTCCATCACTCCCACTCGTGTGATATTGCTTAAACGACACATAGCTAATCAACAGGGGTATGGTTGAATGACGGTCAATTAGCCTATCACTTTATGTTAGAGATGCTTATCCAATATGACATAGCCTACCTGTCAAAAAAAAAAAAAGAAAGAAAGAAAAAGAAAAAGAAAAAATCTAAAATCTAAAAGTAGCCTATAGGTTTGGTGTTGATTTTAAAGCCACCACATGCAACATTTAGGTAAAATTTCGACATTTCCTATTCATTACACCTTATGTAAATTGCCTAGAACTCTCTAGACTTGATAAATGACATGTTCCAGAGTAAAACGAGCCCCTTCACGAGATTGTCCGACCCTCCTAGAGGCAGATACCGCCTATGCAAGATCAGGGAGCGCGTCCCGGCTATCGTAAGTTTTGGTTAGCAAGCAAGCTAGGTCACGTGACTTAGCCAGAGTTTACTGTTTGAATTACAACGCGATTTGTGACTTCTCAGCGCATTCAACTGTCAATACATTTTGTTAGTGGCGATCACCATTGACTATGCAATTCTAAATGGAGGATTATTGGCAGAAACGCTTAATAACTGCTTTGTTTGGTTGTTAGCTTACTGGATGACGCCACCGGATCCTGCATAGGTTCTCTTTAATGTAAAGTATCATGTTATTCTTACATAAATAGTGGAATTGAAGGTTAGTTATTCTGTTGTTTGCAGCTTTTTGCAAAATCATGTTCAAGAAGTCCAATTCAGCATACAGTATAGGCCTACTGTACGTGAAACTGCTGTACAAAATTACACATAATAACGTAAAAAGTCTCAGTAGTTCTGGTAGATGTCTTCCTCTTCATAGTCGTTATCAATGGTAGCTGAGCCACACATATCATCTACATTCATATAGTCTTCTTCCAGGTCATCATCTTCATTTTCCCCACAATACCCCTGGTCAGTGGGGAAGGCTGTGTTCATATAGATGTTGTCTTCTTCATCAGGTAAGCCACTTTGCCCAGGGCGAAATCCATATGTGTTTGCAGTTGCTGCATCAATGCAGTTACATTAGGCACATATATACTTAATTACGCAATTTACAGTTGGTAAAATGAATTAAGTTAGGCATTTTGATAAAAATGGCAATATCTCAAGCACACAACGTTAATTATTGGAAAATTAATGAGATGCTAATTCCTGACTCACTTTGTGCAGAACTTGTCATCTGGACTGTATGTGTGCTTGTGTCTCTTAGACAATTCTTCTTTACCAGGTATATGATGGCAGGAATCGACAAAAGCAGGAACAACCCTGAAATCACTCCAGATGCAATGATGGGAGCCAGAGATGCTAAAGAAAGGATAGAAAATGGTTGTATTTGTAAACAGCAAACAAACAAGTGACATACAAGTGCTAACTTAAGAACAGAACAAAGTATTAGATATTTACCTCTTATGATGATTGTTAGCGGTGCTGTCTGTGTTGAATTGAAAGTCCGTGTGGACACAGCTGTAGTTGCCCTGGTGGGAGTAGTCTGCCTCGGGAATGTAGAAGGAGGCTGAGTGGTTGACGGCGAGCTGAGTCCTGGTCCTGTTAGAGCCATCAAAGATGAGGTGGAAGGAGCCTCCTTGGTACTGTGGCTCCATAGAGCAGATGAGGGAGAGGCTGTGGCCCCTGGTCACCTCTGGTCCCTGAGGCCCCCAGAACAGCCCTCCATCTGGGGCACTGACAGAGATGTTGGGCTGCACAAGGACCACTGCAGAAGGCAGGATAGTAATTAAGATAATAATTTTAATTATCACACAGTGACTAAAGCAGAGGTGCAAACAAAGGCCCGGGGGCCACATGTGGCCTGTAGGGCTATTTAATCCGTCCCATGGAGCCTTCCCAAAACATAAAATTTCATTTAGCCAAATTAAATTAGACTATTGGCCTGATTTGTCCAACCCTGCATGTTAACATGTCCTCATTTCTCTTCATCATAAATTAGCATAAGTTTAAATCTTTTTAAACATTAATAACTAGAAAAGCACTCCGCCAAGGCAATGTGGTCACAGACACAATATTCCAGATCGTGTTCTGGATCACCGATCGCCACTAAAATCAAATCAGTTCTTACTTGTCCCAATATAAACGTTGTCAAGAAATTTCATCCAAATCTGTGCAGTACTTTTCGACACACACACACACACACGGACCGACACAGGCCGGCGAAAACATAACCTCCTTGGCGGAGGTAATTAAGTTCATTGTATGCTGTACATTGTACAGTTCAGAGTGTTATTTGCATAATAATTATGTTTAAGTGTCCACTTTGATATGACTACCCTGTCTACCTATTTCCTTCAAATTATGAGAGTGGGTGTGATTCCAATAACTCTTCACTCACTCACCCAAAGTGATGTTGTTGGAGCTGCTCTGAGTAGAGTAAGGGGAGTAGGCACAGGTGTAACTGCCCTGGTGAGAGGAGTCCACATTAGAGAGAGTAAACGTAGCGCTGCTCTCGTATGAACTAAGTGATTGTGAAGTCAGTGAAACCCCATTTCTATACAAGTGGAGGTTGCCAGCACACTGGTATGGACTCCTAGAGCATCTGATCTGAACAGTTTCTCCAGGTGAGACTGCTGAGTATGGGGAGATGAGAGAGATGGAGGGAGCTGGAGATGGAAAGGAGAGTCATAAACACTTATAAACATGATACCACTGTCTTTATTACGTATTAATTACACAAACTCACCTGTACTGTCACACACCACCCCTGCATCTTCACCATGATTGCAGTTTGTGACTCAGGTACATGATGTTGTAAAGCATGCAACATCAGAATTGAACATGCTCCCAGTCCCCTGACCAAAGTATGCTGATCCAGGAGCACAAACAGCACTGCCACATCCCAGCTGTCTGCACACCACTTGAGCAACATTTATGTTCCAGTTATCATCACACACAGTTCCCCACTGGAAAAAGTGACCCACCTCCACTCGACCAGAGCACCGATTATATCCATTCAGCAGTGTGATCTTGGCAGTCACTAACAATAAAGAGATAAACCACATGCATCATGGAGGATGAATATATTTACAGGTAAAAAGCAAAACAACGGGTTAAGTAATTACATCACATTATAACATTGCTTGGTCAAATTTCCTATTGTGATGCGCTTAGTTATTTTTAAGACAACTGCTATATATTTCTGTCCATATTTAGACTCGAATATCAATTCGCCCAATTCGCTCTGACTTTAAATGAACCGTCACATTACTGTAACACAAGATCACAATTTTGTGGCCTGATCAATGTTCATGATGGCAACATTGTAACTTTACCGTGATGGTTTTTAACACAACTTTGACTGTTCGGCTTAGCAAACGTCCTTTAGAACTAGTAACAGCAGCTAATCTTGGTAGGTTCTGATGTGTGACAGAAAGAAGTAGTTCTGCAAACTAAGCTGTTTTAGCCATCAAAGACAGCTATTTGTTAGCAAAACCACGTAGCGCAGTGGTATAAGCCGGAAAAATAGGCGTGTTTGAGATGTAAATCCGCCTACAGCCCAACAATAATTTATTAAGCAACATTATATGATTTATTTCGCCAGTTATCACGTTCATTTTAATGATGAAATGAGGGGATTCAAGCTGTTTTCAGTGCAAACAAACTTCTGCGATATCTCCTGACATCACGTCCATGTTCACGTGTTGTTTGGCTACAGCCAGCTGCAGCTGTGTTGTCCACCTTGTCCCCCATGCTTTTCCACTCCCACCGACGTATTTCCGTAAATCTCGCTGGCTCTGGCTACAGCCTGTAGCCGTACCGACTCTGAACACGAACGAGCTTAATAACTCGGCATTGCACTCCACTGTTACCTAACTCACGTCAGATGCAGCGCTAAGGCACGGGCATCTGCTGTTGAACCATAGCAGAGTTATTTCAGGAGCCAGAAATCCTTGAATCTAACTGGACAAAAGGTTTGTCCATCAATTTAATTGACGTGCCACTTCAGCCAATCACATCGAAACCAACCGATGATGCTGGTTATGTTTGTTGGATTCAAAACAGTAAGCTCGTTCGTGTTCAGAGTTGGTACGGCTACAGGCTGTAGCCAAAGCCAGCGAGCAGGGCCGCCGTTCCCCATACGCAGAGTACGCAAGGTGCGTAGGGCCTCAACCACTTGGCAGGGCCTCGGGGGGCCTCCAATTTTGAGCTTTACTAAAACGTTTACTAAACGTTTACTAAAACATTGCAAAAATATATGAATTAGTAATGAATAGGCCCATCATTTTTTGTTAAAAATTGCGTAACTCATCATACAATTCAAGCAAATTAACAGTTTTGCCTAATATACAAAGATAGTCCTACCCACCCCTATTCCCTGAAATGGTACATCCCAAATTGCGTCTTTGAGTTTGTTGTGTCGGCTTTGATTGAAGCAGCAAGCAGCAACGTTAGAAAACTGCAAATTGCAAGATTCTGCTGTGCAAATGTTCAGTAAATGTGTCAACATCGTTGACATCTAATAATGAAGAGACAGCATGAATCTGGTGCTGAAAAGCGAAAGAAAAAGAAGCAAAAAGAAGACGCCCGTGCATCCCTGGCCGGTAAGTCCGTTTAGGCTAACGTTAATTGTTTTGCTAACTTAACGTTCAATGATGTTGCTCAATTTAGGCTCGGTTGGTTGCTGGAACTTCGAAGTCTTTGCTTTTTTTTTTTTTTTTTTTTTTTTGGGGGGGGGGGGGGGGGGGGGCCTCCCTGACCAGTTAAGCTTAGGGCCTCCAAAACCTTAGCAGCGGCCCTGCCAGCGAGATCTACGGAAATACGTCGGTGGGAGTGGAAAAGCATGGGGGACAAGGTGGACAACACAGCTGCAGCTGGCTGAAGCCGTACAACACGTGAACATGGACGTGATGTCGGGAGATATCGCGGAAGTTTGTTTGCACTGAAAACAGCTTGAATCCCCTCATTTCACCATTAAAATGAACGTGATAACTGGCGAAATAAATCATATAATGTTGCTTAATAAATTATTGTTGCAATGCAAGAGGAACAGAGTTGTGTTTGAAGGTGTTTTGTTAAAAATAGTAATGTGGTATGGAATGCTTATTTGAGATGGCAAACCAAGCCATGCTGGAGAGCAATAAGGCTATTTCATTGGGCAAAACTTGCATACTGCTTAGCAGAAGCTCATTCAAATAAGCCCATTTTCAGTGAGTACAACGTGGTTGGTGTCATATTTGTCATGAGGAGTTTCAAACCAATCGGAATAATGAGTTACGTCATGGGGGTGGGATGCATCCTCTTGCAGCCGAGAAAAAGGAGATGCGGGTTTCGGCTGCAGCCGCCTTGTTACCGCGAGTTTTGAGTGACGTGCTGTGGGCGTATTTTGGTGACGCATTCACAAGCTTGGTGAAGTCAGCCGGAAGTCGGACACCGCGTCTAACCACAATGCATCGCTTGGCTGCAGCCGGCTGAAGGCGGCTGTAGGCGGCTTTACATCTCAAACACGCCTAGTCTCTTCTTCGCTATGTCACACCCTCTACAGCAGCCACTACACAGCCAGCGGTCCTGATTGGTCCGGTTATAGAATCTCGGGCTTGAAATCCCTCCCAATGGAGTGGCTTAAAGCTACGTAGCGCATCATCTGACGTGAGTGAGGTAAACTCCACTGCGCGTCAGAGCCTTGTTATCACTTCAAATGTGCATTAGGCTATTTTTTTTTTTTTTTTACTTATAAATTACAATCAGTAATTTATGCTTGCTGTTCACTATTAGCCAAGGTGTCCTTTTCAATAATCTCAACATCATTGTTCAGATTTTGTACCGTAATGGTTACCTCACATAATTTAAAGGATTGTTTTGTGTTTTGTTTCTGTAAAAATTCTAAACATAGCACATACGTACCTGGTATGGGGAGACTTAGTGAAAGAACAGCTAAAGAGAGAAGCAGATTCAGAGTTGAGTTGATTGTTCTATTTACAGTTGCTTGGTATACACCAATCCTGTCAATTTGCACATAATAGGGTATGATTTATTTAGTCTGTAAGCGTATTTGTGATCCAAACATATAATCAATTAGTCAATCTGCTATGAAAGTTATTTGTGTCATTGTGTGAAATTATTGAGTTTAATGACTTTTCATTTTGGAGCAGCTGTAGCCTATCAGTAGCTGTAGCCTATTGGACTGTAGCCTAAGGGCTTCAGCCTTGAAACCAAAGCCTTAGCAATTCTATTACCAACCAATAAGAAAATTTGGTTGATGGACATGGTTGAGTGCTGCTGTCCTATGCCCACATACACAGCTGAAGCTGGCAGCCAACTCTTGCTTCACCTCACTGTTATTTATATTCAATGTACTTCCTGTAAATAATGTTTTCTACTCCAAAGTTCCATGCTGCACGCCTACACTATAACAAAAGTCAGAAAAAAATGGGAGGACATTAATTTTCTTAATTTTTTCATTTAGATTTAGAAAAATGTAAAATTATTTTACAGTTACCTGTGAACAAAGTGAGCATGGCCACCAACATCTCTCCCTGATGAGAATTTCATGAAATGTGCAGATCTTCCTCTTTCTTTCTTCCTTATAGCCTCTTTTACCATACCACATTCTCATGTGGTAAAGTATTTAAAGTCAACATCAACAATTTTAGAAGCTAAACAGTTTTTGAAAACCTGTTAGGCCTACTCTTGATATGTCTGTCCCCAACTGACTTATTATAACATTTTTAATAGATGAATATAAATAGGTGGTAGAACTTCATCTTTTTCTTTACAAGTTCTAATATATTGCCTTTTCTTTTGCCATTTAACCATTATGATAGGAAACAATACATAACTGTCATTGAAATCTGTTGAAAGTCCTGGAACCATTACTCACATTGATGACCTTTAAAAATGATAAGAAAATACAGTATAAATACACCTGGGCAATTCCATGAAAAAGTCAACCGCTCCGTCAACCGCAACCGTCTCATCTAGGCTACATGGACATAAAAATAATTTCAGAAAACTTGCAATACAAAAAAGTATTGTCTCAATGTAAATAATCAACTGAGCAAGTTTTGAAAGGATATTAATATTATTATTATTATTATTATTTTTTACCCTATTCAGCAGATAATTTAAGCCTTTGGAGGGGCTTTTAATGGGCATACTGTGATAACACACACAAAGCTACAATGCTATGAGTTATTTTCTATTTTCATATTACTATTTCAGTCTTTATAGATTAAAATCCACCATTCACACATTCTGTATAGTTTTTTAGAAGGTTTCTTCAGACGTCCATAATGTCACGTACATAAAATAGCCCTTAATGAAAACCAACCTATGTTACATTTACATTTAAAATATTTTTCTGTGTTCACTGAGGTGTCCTGTTTGGTATGAAAGGAATAATATTTATGTTTCTCTAAAAATTTCAACAAACTTAGGAAAACTGTAATCGCCCATAAAA
Organism: Sardinella longiceps; assembly: GCA_027497455.2. Classification (NCBI taxonomy): domain Eukaryota; kingdom Metazoa; phylum Chordata; class Actinopteri; order Clupeiformes; family Clupeidae; genus Sardinella; species Sardinella longiceps. Next base: position 34,362 of record JAODXP020008676.1, read on the forward strand.
GCTTGTCCATTTTGCGTCACATACATGACGCAAATTGAAAGATATGATTTTTTTGTATTTGTCAAAATTTTTACCCTATTCAGCCATAATGTAATATGGAGGGGCTTATAATGGGAATAAGTGGGTGATAACACATACAAACCTGCAATATTATCAGTTATTTTCTATCATTGTATTACTATTTCAGTCGTTACAGGTCAAAATCCACCATTCACACTTCTTATAGGTTTTTGGTAGGTTTTTCCAGATGTCACGTCCATAACGTCACGTCCATAACACAATTTTTCCCACAATAACAATGAAAACTAACTTATCTTACATTTACATTTAAATCAAGTCGTTTTCTGTGTTCACTGAGGTGTCCTTTTTGGTATGAATGGAATAATATTTACGTTTCTCAGGAAATTTCACAGACTTCATAGCAAAAACTGTAATCTCCCATAAAAGCTTGTCTGTTTTTCGTCACGTCCATAACGCAAATTGAAAGGCTCATATTCTTATGATGTCAATCACGATATGAATTTTTTGAGTTTGCCTGTATTAAGCCACAAAGTTTGCATAAGAATATGAAAAAAATTGAAATACTGCTAAGCTTGCAGAGGTTATGTGGCCTTTTGTTCATCAATAATGCATGAAAATGTCACGTCCAATGCTGGAATTGCCCATATATATATATGTAAAGGAAAATTTGGTTGAGGGAAATATTTGAGTGCTGTTTTTTCAGTGCTCACATCCATAAAGTGGAGGTTTGGTTCTATTTGTTTGGTCTTTTTATTGTGCTAGTTGGTATTACTGTATACCAAAAAATTGTTCCAGAAGGTTCAAAATACCCCGTAAAATGTGACAGAAACTGTATTTTCCCCTGACCAGTAGGCCTATAGCAACTAAAAAGTCACAAAAGCTTTTTGCTGTTTCCCTGACAAACATAATAAGAGGGGAATTACTTTTCTTCATTTTTACATTCAGATTAGCCTAAAATTTATTTCATTTAAAATTCAAATGTAAAAATAGTTTTGTGAATAGAGAAAGCGCAGCCATCAACATCTCTCTCTCTCTCTGTCTCTCTCTTTCTCTCTCTGATGAGACTTTCCTGAAATGTGCTGGTCTTCCTCTTTCTTTCTTCCTTATATATGTAAGAATCTGTAGGTGGTCCGTGAGCAAGCTCAAGTGGTCCGCGAGGGGATTTCCAAAAAATATGTGAATTTAGTCTGTTTCTCACTAAAATTATTTGAAGGAGTGGTTCAATGAATACTATGAAATAGGTCTGTACTGTATATTAAAAACTTCAATCTATCTGAATTTGAAGTGCCATAATGCCAATTTAGAAATGCTTATTGGCTTTGTCAAATGTTAAGGGGTAGCAGCATGCGACTTGGTTAGAGGGTACGAGGGTGGTCCTTGAAAAATATATTTTGGGCAAAGTGGTCCTTGGTCTAAAAAAGTTTGAGAAACACTGCCATACAGGCTTGGAAGCTGTAGCCCATATGGCTAAGGCATAATGCAACAGAGGGGCGACACAGTCTTTTGTGTCTGGTTTTGCCAGCATTTCCATGAAGAACTAGCCTGGCTTTGCCTTTCCATGTAGCTCCGCTCCCTCCTTGACTCCTTCTGGCATTGTTTGCAGAGATCAATTCCTACCGCGCTAAAAAGCAAGCAGGATCGGGAGTTGTGAGAGATAATGTTGAGTTACTGTTGTAGCAGCTTACTTCACAACCAAGCTGGTGCATAATATTAGTGATTGGGTGAAATCAAATTTAATTGCTTGTTGTAGTGTCAGATTACAAGAAAAAAAAGAGGGGGGGGGGTGTGGCATTTTAGAAATGTTAATCCACCCCTTAATAGAGTTACTGGTAATGCAAACACATCTTTTAACTTCAATTGTTAACATCAAATCCCATTGCATTGTCCTAATTTAAATTTTGTTCCAACAGCATTATCAAGCACTTTCTTCATGTCTTTCTGATTCAAGCATACAAGCAGTCCACTTTGCACTTCTGCATACAAGCAGTCCACTTTGCATTGATCACAAAATTCATAGTTTACCCACCTTTTACACTAAAACACTGGTCCTCACCAATTTCCCTCTGATGCCTGCTGACTGGCAAATGTCACATGTGCATTGATTATAGTAGATCACAAATGGTTATTTTTTTCCTGATTAATTAATACAATTAATACAATTAATTAATAAACAAATTAATATGATCTCCTCTATTGTCAATAAATAGCTTATTTTTTAGAAAATGTACTGATTGGCAAAGTTTAGGTCAGACATGCGTGTTGAGTCTTTTCGGGATATAAATGAACAGGACGAATCAGGACATCATAAGTAACACAGGACCGGTCATGAAAGATAAAAATGTATGGTTCAATACAGCCACCTACAGTTAAGCAGAGGTGGGACACAGCTGCGATGAAGGAACTTTTACAGTATGTCTCAATACATAAAGTGCACCTATGTTCTCTCAGCAAAAGCATCATAAATGATTCCTGCCAGTGTCATACTGAATGATGTTATACCAATCTCTGCTTCAACCCTCTCTGGTTATTCTGTATTAAGGTTGGGTGATCAGAGCCTTCGTGTTATGATACTAATGTAGAAGACACAAGGAAACACAAGCCAAGTCAAGTCATTTATTTATATAGAACATTTAAACACAACAGGAGTTGAGCCAAAGTGCTGAACAAAAAAAGGAGGTTGTGGCATAACCTTGTATTCAACTAGGCATAGCTATAAGCAAATAAAGCTATAAGCAAATAAAGCTATTAAAGCTATATAAATATTAGCACCTCAATCATTAAGAGTCTCTTATCAAGTAGCAACAATATATCACACTCTAGATCTATATGTGGACACTGGACATCTACAGTAAGATTTTTGTCTATACTTTCTTCTGTCTGCTTAGCTGTTCAATCTGAGCTTTAGGATGCAAGCGAGACTTTTTAAAACTTATAGGTATATTCTGTTTTCTGGACATGAAACTTGTTTTGGAACTTCCTGGGTTGCACATCAGTGAGTTGCACATTATTTAAAACAAACGTTTAAGGTTGTTTTTAGGGACAGGACTCCAAATGCACAAAGCTAGCCTTTCTAAAGTAAGTCAGGGGCGATTCTAAATTAGCTATTTAGCCGAAAAAATGTAATATACCTTTAAAATAGGCCTTTAGCCACATTTATAGTTTTCATAGATGTCATCTTCTTCAGTGTGGTTGTCTATTATGGCTGGTGGAATATTGCACAGCTCCCTTGCATTCTCATAAATCTCTTCCACATCTTCAGTGTCTACACCATGATCCCTCTGCCCAGTGATCTCAGCAGAATTCATATAGATGTGTTCATCACCACCAGACCCAGATGGTTCATTGTGAAAGTCATGTGTGTTTGTAAAACCTGACAGAACAACAGAATAGGTTTAGGCTGTATAGCAGGGCAAAGTTTGGCCGTATTAGCAATATTCTATCTAAGTATTAAAATACTAAACATTTCAACAGCATATCAATTAGAATAAAGAGCTGTCATAGTGTATGTAATGGGATACTTTCAATTACAGGTCTTGTTGAGTGCAGCAGGGTGGAATCTCACATACCACATTCTTCCCTATTAGGCCCATTGACTAGTAAACAGGGCCAGTTCTAGGCATAGACAAACAGGCTATACTTATGTGCAGTGCACACACAGGCACAGCAATGTAAAATGCTTTGTTAATTAATTTAGTAGGTTTCAACATAAGAGTGACATAAATCTGCCATAAACATGATGACACATATCACAAACATGCAATGTTAGAATGTTTATGACTTGTCAATAAGTGTCAACGTTATTTGGGGATCAGTATCACCGAATGACACCTAATGACAGCAATCATTGACATTCTGTCTATGACGAGAAGTAATTTCATGTTTATGCAGTGGTTATGTAGGCACATTCTGTAACATTAAGGGCTATGGTAGAATCTCAGAATTTCACAGAATTTCAAAGGCCTCATTTTTCTGAGTAATAGATGTACATTCTGGACACGGCATCATGATCTTCAAACCCTCCTTCCCATTTCAGATAAATGTTGTGACTATACGAGTTTCCACTTCAATGAAAATCAACTCTAATTCATAAATTAAAGCACCATATCTGTTAGGGTGCTGAACTTTTTTTGCTTTTTAGATCAAGTCAAAATTACACAATACTGGTACAAATCCATCAAATATCTTTTGGTGGTAGCATAGTGCTTAAGGAACCTGTCTCGCTGGGCTAATTGTAACCTGGAAAGTGTGGGTTCAAATCCCGCCTGCCACTGTTGTGCAGAAATACAGTAAATGACAGCTGACAAAATGTAAGTGTCTTTGGATACAAGCTTCTGCTAAATGATTACATATAAATGTTCTCAGATCCACAAATATAAAGACTAAAAGGTGTTTATTGAGATCTCAACACAGGACACGTCCCTCTTCACTCAAATACAGAACAAAACTGTATTTTTATGGAATGTTTTGCCATCTTACAATTGCACCAATATGGTTTTGTTTCACATCCTATAGATTCTATTCAGTTTCAGTTTCTATTCTTTGCCATTTGTTGGATGTTTCAATCCCAAACTACCATGTATCTTGTTTAATGATAAAGACTGTCTCACTCACTTTGTGGAAGACTGTTTTTCTTGGCTTTTTTATTAAAACACTTTTTCTTCACCAGGTAGAGAATGACAGGAATCAACAACAGCACGAACAACCCTGAGATCACTCCAGAGGCAATGATGGGAGTCTGGGATGCTGGAAGAGGAAAGCCAAGTTGTATTGGCAAACAATGCAAGAAGAGCAGTCTCACTGAACAGTGATAGGCAGACAGACGACTTTGTAGAAACCAAATATATATAAAGACCTAAACAAGCTATGGCACAAAGAAACCCATATTCTCTCCAATATATACCTCTTATGAAGATTGTTAGCGGTACTGTCTGTGTAGATTTGAATGTTTTTGTGGACACCATAACTTCATAGACACATTTGTAGTTGCCCTGGTGGGAGTAGTCTGCCTCAGGAATGTAGAAGGAGGCTGAGTGGTTGACGGCGAGCTGAGTCCTGGTCCTGTTAGAGCCATCAAAGATGAGGTGGAAGGAGCCTCCTTGGTACTGTGGCTCCGTAGAGCAGATGAGGGAGAGGCTGTGGCCCCTGGTCACCTCTGGTCCCTGAGGCCCCCAGAACAGCCCTCCATCTGGGGCACTGACTGAGATGTTGGGCTGCACAAGGACCACTACAGGAGGCAGATAAGTGGAACATGAATATGATCAGTGACTAGGACAAACAGGCAATATAGGTCAAGGGTCCTACTAACAATTACAAAATGTATTGTACTGCATTTCTATGAGTTGCAGCAGCATTACAGCATTACAGAGTAGGAACCAATTACTATTACTAATCTAACTAATACCTTACCTATGACATAGAAGCTGATATTATCACTCTGAGGGGATGTGAATTCACGACTGGAAACCCTTGTTTGATACTGGCAGAAGTAGAGACCTTCATGTGTAAAGTTCACTTGAGGAATGGTGAAGAGAGCAGAGTTTCCAGTGTCTCTCTTTGTGTCTCTAAATGACCCAGAGAGCTGCTGTAGGGTAAATGTCCCACCCAGGTGCTGTGTAGAGATGGAGCACCTCATCTGGACAGACTCACCCCAAGAAACTTTTGGTTTACTGATCAGTGAAAGAGTTGGCTTCTGTAGTGAAACTGTTTGAAAAATAATACAAATCTATGAGATCCAAGAAATAAGTAAAACAAGATTCAACCAGAGCGCACATTTCTAGTGGTAAATGCTTAGTTACTTTTACAACTACTACTACTACTACTACTACTACTAAATCGTTTTAATTTCAGGCATGGCACTGAAGCTGAGAAACGTCATAAATAAATATCCTACTAAAATCCCATCCTTATCCAGATCTTTCACCTAAAAAGAAGGAAAAAGGCATGTAACGTGTGGAATTACCTATTACAGACAAGCTGACAGTATTACTTTGAGGGGATGTGAATTCACGACTGGAAACCCTTGTTTGATACTGGCAGAAGTAGAGACCTTCATGTGTAAAGTTCACTTGAGGAATGGTGAAGAGAGCAGAGTTTCCAGTGTCTCCATTTGTGTCTCTAAATGACCCAGAGAGCTGCTGTAGGGTAAATGTCCCACCCAGGTGCTGGGTAGAGATGGAGCACCTCATCTGGACAGACTCACCCCAAGAAACCTCTGGTTTGGTCTCCAGTGAAAGACTTGGCTTCTGTAATGAAACTGTTTAAAATAATAAAAATCTTTGAGATCCAAGAAATTGGTAAAACAAAGATCCAACCAGAGAGCTAGCCTGGCACGCCCTCCCAGTGATGTAACACCTTCGCCGTTGCTGTCGCTGGTCTGGCCATCTACAATCCAAACAGGTTTTCTGAAAATATTGAACTCCACCCCCTTTGAACCAGTCAACTTTGAGCTGCTCCAACGGCTCTCAATCCTGTTCAAGCAGTTCCCTTCGCGTCACATACGTCAAGAGGAAAGAGTGGTGTGATTGGTTTTGCTTCGGCACAGCATTTTCTAACATCGACCAGTAGCAAACCGAGGCATTTCAGGGAGGCGGGTCAACCATGCACTTCGAGAAACGTTTGTAAGTCGATAGTAATCAGGCTACCAGAGAGCACATTTTCCACTGGTAAATGCTTAGTTACTTTTACTGCCACTACTTCTACTAAATCATTGTAAATTCAGGCCAGGGCACTGAAGCTGAGAGATGTCATGAATCAATATCCTACTAAAATTCCATCCTTATTCAGATCTTTCAACTATAAAGAAGAAAAAAAGGGATGTAAAATGTGGAATTACCTATGACAGAGAAGCTGACATTATTACTCTGAGGGGATGTAAATTCTCGTCTGGAAACCCATGTTTGATACTGGCAGTAGTAGGATCCTTCATGGACCAAGTCCACTTGAGGAATGGTGAAGAGGGCAGAGTTTCCAGTGTCTCCATTTGTGTTTCTAAATGACCCAGAGAGCTGCTGTAGGGTAAATGTCCCACCCAGGTGCTGGGTAGAGATAGAGCACCTCATCTGGACAGACTCACCCCAAGAAAACTCTGGTTTGGTCTCTAGTGAAAGACTTGGCTTCTGTAGTGAAACTGTTTAAAAATAATACAAATCTATGAGATCGAAGAAATGGTAAAACAAATATTCAAGTAGAGAGCACATTTTCCAGTGGTAAATGCTTAGTTACTTTAACTACTACTACTACTACTACTAAATCATTTTAATTTCAGGCCAAGGCACGGAATCTGAAAAAAGTCATAAATCAATATCCTATTAAAATTACATCCTTATCCAGATCTTTCAACTGAGAACAGAAAAACGTGGAATTACCTATGACAGAGAAGCTGACATTGTCACTCTGAGGTGATGTGAATTCACGACTGGAAACATTTGTTTGATACTGGCAGTAGTAGGATCCTTCATGGATAAAGTCCACTTGAGGAATGGTGAAGAGGGTAGAGCTTCCAGTGTCTCTCTTTGTGTCTCTAAATGACCCAGAGAGCTGCTGTAGGGTAAGGCCCAATCCCATTTCTATTCCCTAACACTAGCACTCGTTTTCGAGTTCCCTCCAAGATGAGACACCCCTCGATTGTGTAGTGAGAAGTGCGATCTTCCCCTAATAAATGGGACAGCACTTCGCATAAAAACGTCTTCACCTGTTTCATGCGTCTATCGTTAACACTGAACGGATATAAGGCTCTTAACCGGGGTAAACTGTTCAAAAGCCGTCATCGACAGTTATCATCACCCACATGAGAGGCTCTGGTAATTCTGGTGAAAGATTTGCGCACTTTGAAAAATATCGATCTTTCTAATAGTCATGTTTTAACACACCAGTGCGGAATTCAACTGAATTTACATCAAACGAAGATATCCCAACATTAAAATATATATATACATGCTTAATTGCAATAGTAGCTATATTTTTTAAGTTCTTATCCAGAGCTGAGAGAACGGGACACAGCTCGGGCAGTCGGACACAGATCGGGTACCGATACGCAGTTCGCAAAGAATCGTGGGTAATTTCATCTTCACTTCAACTTCACTTCGTTCGAAGTCTGCACCCGACCTCCCTCCGTTTGAAGGGGCGATTTGAAGGGCTGAAAGCCACTATCCCTCGGTCCCGAAAGTATTGGGACACCCTACACTTACACATGAACGCGCAAACCGAGTGTTAGGGCCAAAATCGAGGGGAAGTGATAGTGAAGTGATAGAAATGGGACTGGGCCTAAATGTCCCACCCAGGTGCTGGGTAGAGATGGAGCACCTCATCTGGACAGACTGACCCCAAGAAACCTCTGATTTGGTCTCCAGTGAAAGACTTGGCTTCTGTAGTGAAACTGGAAAAGAAATACAATAAACCTTCCAAAAATAGTTGAGTCGCCTAAAATCAGTGATGGGAAAGAGTAACTCAAGGAAATGAACATTGGAGCGTAAGGTTTTACGGTATGGTTATTCACAACAAAGAAACAAGCAAGTTACAAGGCTATTAAGAGATTGCAGGAAAATAACTGCACAATTAACCTCATCCACTGGTAGTGGAACAATGGCACTTAAACCATAGGTCAGGTTGCATACACTGCGATTTTTGCCCCTTTTTGCCACGATTTTTCACTTATGCGAGAATTTCTTGGATCGGGACGATTTTCAGCTCACTCGTGCGTCTCCTATCGTGTATCGGGAAGTTAAGGGTGACAAAAGTTTGCAATATATCCTGTCACTAATAACTTTTCCTATGTCTAAATATACAAAACATGACTTTAAAAATCATTCAATATATGAATAGATGTATTTCACCACCTCACCTTTGACAGAGAAACTGACATAATCACTCTGAGGGGATGTGAATTGACGACCAGAAACCCTTGCTTGATGCTGACAATAATATGATCCTTCATGGCTTAAGTCCACTTGAGGAATGGTGAATGACCCAGAGAGCTGCTGTAGGGTAAATGACCCACCCAGGTGCTGGGTAGAGATGGAGCACCTCATCTGGATAGACTCACCCCAAGAAACCTCTAGTTTGCTCTCCAGTGAAAGACTTGGCTTCTGTAGTGAAACTGAATAACCATAATTCACTGTCTGTGATAGATGTTTAAATCATACTTGTATAAAGTCTAATAGTAAATAGATTAGTATCTAATTAGACATATATAACAGCCCAATAGGACTGAGAATCACTTTATTGGTCTATTTCTCCAGTTATTTCCTTCTCTTTCTCTGTGTTGAATCACTCACCTACAGTGATGCTGATGGAGCTGCTCTGAGTAGAGTAAGGGGATTAGGCACAGGTGTAACTGCCCTGGTGAGAGGAGTCCACATTAGACAGAGTAAACGTAGCGCTGCTCTGGTAGGAACTGAGTGATTGTGAAGTGAGTGAAAACCCATTTCTATACAAGTGGAGGTTGCCAGCACACTGGGATGAACTCCTGGAGCATCTGATCTGAACAGTTTCTCCAGGTGAGACTGCTGAGTATGAGGAGATGAGAGAGATAGAAGGACCTGGGAATGAAGATGTGATTTAGACTTACACAGATGATATCACTGTTTTAATCACCTATCATTACACAAACTCACCTGTACTGTCACACACCACCCCTGCATCTTCACCATGATTGCAGTTTGTGACTCTGGTACATGATGTTGTAAAACATGCAGCATCAGCATTGAACATGCTCCCAGTCCCCTGACCAAAGTATGCTGATCCAGGGGCACTGATAGCACAGCCACATGCCAGCTGTCTGCACACCACTTGAGCAACATTTATGTTCCAGTTATCATCACACACAGTTCCCCACTGGTAAGAGCGATATACCTCCACTCGACCAGAGCACCGTTCATTCCCATTCACCAGTCTGATCTGGGCAGCTATGAAATACAAGCATGTGGTTGTCAAAAAAGTACAGACATTTTATTGATAAAAAAGGAAATGGAACCCATTTAACTCAGTAATCAGTAGGTTTACATTTTTATTCTACTTTAGTCATGCAAATCTAGGCTATGTGTTATTCAATGAAGATAGCAAAGGGGGTTAGTGTGAACAATGAGTGCATTCACATACGTAAAAAAGATGACTTCTCATATACAGTACTGTATAAAAATTTTACTGTGTGGGACACAAACATGAAGTCCATTATAACTGATAGTTGGCCTTATCATGTAAACCCATTTTGGATAATGGATTGCAATGCATGTAAAACATCTAAGAAAATATTATTAAGGTTATCTGATCATTTCCAGTCACCGGTTTATTGTGACCAATTACAAAAATTACAGTAAATCACTTACCTGTTGGAGAAGGGACTCTGAGAGAAATAATTGCTGGAGAAGGAAAAAGATATGCATTCGAAATTTGCATTCATATTGACATTAAATTAAAAAAAAAAAAAAAACAGACTTAAAAAAAAAAAAATCCTTGTCTCAACTTGGTCTTACAGTACTACAGTATTTTAGAAGTTTAGTGGTTTTTGCCTTTTTACAAGTGGGTAAGACAGAGAGAGATGTAGTGGAATCAGGAAATGATTGCAGGTTGAATTCAAACTGAGTTTATATGGGCTCTTCAACCCGAATGTAGCAAAGAACTTCCTGACAGCTCATTTAAGCTTTTCCTGCCTTGGCACACTAAAGAAGCTCTCAGATTCTTTGTGATGTTGGCTGGGGCCTTCTTCACGTATCGTAAATGTTAATGGTATGACACAACCACTACACTAATGATTGACAGCAACAACTATAAAAAGTGTTGCAAGCAGACACCTGCTATCTTTACGATCACAATTATCTGAAAAATCTTGGCGAAATTCTGGTTCGTAGTAATATTAATAAAATGTAGTAAGATTACTGAGAAATTATGATAAAAACAACTAATTTAGCAAAGATGCACTTAGAAGGAACATTATTATTCCCGTCTGACCATTAGATTTGTTTTATTTGCGGTACTATTGTCATTTAGCTGGGTGATAAAACCAGCCCCTCATACAGTACGTCCACTTTGCTTCGTGCAGGGTCTGGACATTTGGTAGTGAGAGATGACTGCTTCCCAAAGGTGTTCAAGTTGAAAAAAAAAAAAAAAACCTGGATCAGCCCTTGACTGACATCCTGCCTTGACTGATAGTATTCTTGCTCAGCTTTGCAAAGGGAAGGCTGTTGATGCATCCGATTAGGGGTCTGAAAAGTTAATTTCAGAAGAAGGAAGAAGAAGATCTAAAGGACTTTAAGCATTAATTAGCTATGACTCAGCTAAAATTTGTATCTTTTGCTTTGCTAAGTTAAAGTAAAAGTAGCCATCAAAAAAATCTACTTTAGTAAAAGTAAAATTTATTTCATTTAAAATATACTTAAAGGTGTATTGTGTAAAAATTGAAGTTTGAAATATGAAAAATTAAACAAAATACAACAGGAGAATGTGAAGAAACAAATGCAGTCATCACACAGTGATCACTCAGCTGCTGAGATATCAATAGCATGCTAAAAATTAGCCCCGGCCCTGATGCCTATAATACCAATTTTGCCACTAGTAATCGCTAGTGACTAACAGGCCTGTCACAGCTCGCAAATCTCTGATTGTTGACGAAGAAATCACCTGTGGTTTAGTAGCACTTGGCTTGTAGTTGAAATTAATCTGTCAGAGTCCATTTATGCCCTGTTAATGTACATGTTTATGGCTATTACACAATTTCTGGAGTAGCTGTCAATTCTAGGGAAGATACAAAGTCCCACGTTTCCATCAGAATGGGAAATTAGTTTTAGAAAAGGAGCGTACAAGGATTGAGCTGTACTGGATTAGCTGAAACTAACGTCAACCCCACCACCACCACAAGTTATGGGAGCCAGGAACACACTCATTGAAAAGTGAAGATAAGAACCGATTAAACTGGAATTAAACCATCAACATAGTTTGAAAACCATTCATGGCAGCTGGAGCAAGTAGGCTAAACGAAGATTGATGGTGGAACTGCAATGTTTCGTCTGGACAGGTAAAAAGACTAACCTTAGGCTACCACTGCCCATGTTAAAAGTTATGTTAGATAGCAGAGCCCGTAACGTTACAACTATACGTCCTGGTTAAATGTAGCGGTATGCCAAGCTGATGTCTGCCAACACAGGGGCTTGTGTTAACGAAATTGATCTGTAAACATAAAGTAGACCCTGTCAAAAGCAATCAAGCTGTTAGTAGCCCGAACCAAATGTATTGTCAGTGGGTGCAGTGGCGGTCAACTAGCTAACGTTAACGTTAGTTGGCTCAAATATCAATAGATCTAAAATATCGACCAACTCTGGTAACATTAATTTGCACACCTAAATGTAAATGTGTAGGTAAGGAATATCTCGATCACAAATTCGTTAGTAAAGGAAAACGCATCGCTCATCGTTCTTGGAATGGTGTACAAGTGGGCAGGATGCTGCATGTCCCGAGTCAAACGATAGCCTAACTCTTATCACGCACTAACGTTAGGCTCTTCCAAAGGAGAAGCCTTCGTTTCGGTGTTGCCGATGCATTGTCCCCGGTCAATATGTTGAACCAAATGGCGGCCCGTGGGCCAGATCCGGCCCGCAAGAACCAAATGAGTGGCCCGCAGCACTAACTCTAACTTATCAGTTATTCTCCATAAACATGCTTACAGACCTCATAAACAATAGGCCTATACAAGCAATCATACTATATATGAAGTTTATTGAGGTGCATTAAAGAAAGCAGAAGGCTAAAAGAAGACTTTGTGATGTTCTAACTAGCATCCTTTCAATGTGTGGTTTTTAATGTTTGCGGGGTTGGCCCTTGTCTTGGTATGCTTGATAAAAGTCGGCCCTGGAGGAAAAATATTTGGGGACCACTGCTCTACAGGATATGGCTCTGGTTTATGCTGAACACCACCCCCTTGAGTGTGGAGTATGGTATATGATTTTTTGACAGGAATTCCACAAGGCACCTTTAAAGTAGCCTACAAGTTCCTTAATTACTTTAAATTATTATGACCGCCGCTAGCGTAGCGGTCATATAGTGATTGTCAAAGTTTTTTTTTTTTTTTTTTTTTTTTCTCCTGTCATCTAATCCTGAATTTTTGGTCAGCGATTCCCGGGACACCGTAACACCAGGGCACATGAAACTTGGTGGGCATGTAGCCCCAGTAGACTTTTACGGAATAATTTTGTTTGGTCCCCGGGGGCCACTCCATCTTTGCGCAGATGTTATGAACTGCACCAAATTTAATGTGTATGATGAACCTGACATCTTGTGGGAATATGTCAGGTTTTGTGGAATTTCATCCATGGGGGGCTATAAAATAAACAACGTGATCTCACAGAATTCCGTGAGACTACCACGGACCCTTAACTCAAAATCTGTGGCCATTCCACGGATTTGCCCCAAATTCTGTGTCTATACCACGGAATTGAGGCCTATGTAAGTCAATGGCAAGCAGTCTCCGTGGCTGACCCACGGATTCCCTGATTCAGTTACAACTGCATTAATCGCTACACAAATGCGTGACAGGGCCACGGAAGAGATCCGTGGTCACAACACGGACTCATCCCTTTCAGTCAAGCACCCGCCTTCATGTTCTTCTACCGGCTTTTGAGAACTGCCTAGACTTCAATGTAAAACCTTTGCCGCTTGATGACTTTGAAACCAGCAACTTGGAGGCATTTGCTATTTCATTTTTCTATCAGAGGTAAGCTATCTAGCCTATATTTTTAAGAATTAGGCTAACCGACAAAGCTGGCTAGGCTAGGCTATCACACAATCTCTTAATTAAAACTAGCCTATCCCAATCATGATCCCATTCCCATCCCAGTGAATTTTTTTGTCTTTGACCTCAGTAAAATAAAATTTCCACAGTATAGGCCTATCAAATTATATATTTGGATATTAGCCCGTTTTATTGTTTTACGTGTGTATCCCACGGAATTGACGCCTATGTAAAGTCCATGCAGCAGATCTGTGGTGGACACACGGATTCCAAATCGCTACACAAATGCGTGACAGGACAGTTATCCTCAAAAAGGAACCAAACAAGGAACAAAAAAGGTTCCTTTTTTGAGGCCAGTGTTCCGTGGTCGCAGCACAGACTCGTCAAGCGCCCCCCGGAGGGGAGCAGGATAGGCTAATTTGTGTAGCCAATCCAGCATGATCCCAAACATGTCCCAGTGAAATATTTTTTCTTGGTAAAAGAAGAAATACTGACCTTGGTGAAAAAAAAATTACACAATATATCAAATTATATATCTTTGGATATTAGCCTGATTTTTTTATTGTTTTAAATGACATTTGCAATATTCAAGAAATGCATTCTGGGAAAGGAAGTAATTTCTCTGGCTGTGACCTTTGAGGTCAGTGGCCATATCATGTCAACATTTAGACAAGATGCGTTTCCAGGCATTTCTTTTGATCTTTGTCGACTTTTACTGTTTTATTATTATTTGGCGAAGTATAAGAGATATGAAGACAATATTTATTTATTTCGCTTGCATCACGTCATTGTGTGGGCGACCAGGCACCAATGCGTCTGCGCGATTTCTGGTAAGTTCAGCAGGAAAGTGAGAAGGAAAAGTTATTAAGCATTTACACCTTCAAAACGATCAAATTACATCCAAAATATATGTTGTTATGTTTGTTGATTTCCACCCCCTGTGTAAGAGTTGTATTAGACAGAGATTGACCGAGTATAAATGTTAGTTGCGTGAAAAAGTTTCTAGGCTATAGGCTAGTGGCTAACGTCAGAGGCTCTGCTACCTAGCAAGAGTTGCTAACTCCGAGTCATACTGTTTGCAGTAGGTAATTAACGTTAGTAGCCTTGTATTTACACCATCAAGTGCTTTTGGCATTGGCTTTGGCATTTGGCATCCACAGTGACTGGTCAAGTGAGGGTGTTATAGATTCTCTTAGGTACAGTCTGTGCCTCCAGGTATGTAAGACCCCCCCCCCCTCCCTCCCTCCACGAACAAAAACAAAAAACAAAACAGTAACGTTAGCTCTCCTGTCTGTTGAGTATATTGAGAGAAACTTACAATCCTTCTCCCAGAACACACAGAGCATTTCCCCACAATTTTATTGCTTTATTTTCACCTTCAATCGTTATTAGTATTAGGGAATATAGTGTAGAAAAATGTTAAAACCCTGCATGTGTATTCAATTCAATTCAATTTTGTTTGTAGAGCGCTTAACTACAATACATTGTCTTGCGGTGCTTTACAGACTGTACTTTCCCTTTCCTTACTAATAATTATTTGTTTGGAAGAATCCTTGGGCAGATCCACGCCTCATGGGCTCAACCCACCTTCTGGGGGCCTAGTGAAGTGTCTGTACAGTCGGTAGCCTGATACATAGATTGACCATGTTTAACACTGAGTAACAGCATGAATACAGAATACAGTTACTAGATGGTAAGAAAAAACTTTTTGGGGCAGTCAATGGGGTAGAAGAGTCAGGGGATGGAGTCAATAGTTGGGTGGCATTAGAGTTCATTGGGTGGAGGTAATCATTTAGGAAGTGATCATCACATCATGGGGCCTCTGGGAGGAAAGAAGGCTGGTTGTGGTATGTGGCTCCGGAGAGGTTGGTTGGCATCCGTTTTCTGAGATGATGCATAAATGTGATTATGTTGGTTAGAATCATTGTCTGTTTGTTTGTTTTTTTGCACTAGCTTTTGACCTATCAAACATTTGAAATCATTTTGTAGATGTCACAAGCAATGGATGCTGGTCAGGTGGAGGTCCTGATGAAGGCCCTTTGCTAGGGAAAGGATGCAAGAGTTAGTCTACTGTAGTCATCCCTGTGTGGGCCCATTCCCAGGAAAAAAAAGAATACACTAAAGTATACTTATTTGAAGTAGACTTAGTACACTTTCAAAAAGGTCTTTAAGTGCTCTATTTTCAAAATACTTAAGTTGCACTTTTTGTATTTAAGTAGTACTTTTTATACATATTAAAATGTTTTAAAGTACGTTTTAGTACACTTCATTGTGCTATTTTGACCCACAAGTACACTACACTGAAATACACTTTAAGCATACTGACTTTGACTTTCTATAACACACTCATGATTTCCACTTCATGTACATTTAAAATACATTTTTAAGTCAATCAAAGTTTACTTGAAAAACCTTTATAATAGGTTATAAAACCCATTTGAATATGTTAATAAAGCATTTAAAATGCAATAACGACAAAAAAGAATACACTTAAGTATACTTATTTAAAGTGAAATTAGCACACTTTCAAAACGAGCTTTAAGTGCTCTATTTTCAAAATACTTAAGTAGTACTTTTTATATTTAAGTAGTACTTTTTATACATATTAAAATGTTTTAAAGTACGTTTTAATACACTTCATTGTGCTATTTTGACCCACAAATACACTACACTGAAATACACTTTAAGCATACTGACTTTGACTTTCTATAACACACTCATGATTTCCACTTCATGTACATTCAAAATAAATTTTTAAGCAAATCAAAGTTTACTTGAAAAACCTTTATAATAGGTTACAAAACCCATTTGAGTACGTTAATAAAGCATTTAAAATGCAATAAAGACAAAAATGAATACACTGAAGTACACTTATTTAATGTGAAATTAGCACACTTTCAAAACGAACTTTAAGTGCTCTATTTTCAAAATACTTAAGTAGTACTTTTTATATTTAAGTAGTACTTTTTATACATATTAAAATGTTTTAAAATACGTTTTAGTACACTCCATTGTGCTATTTTGACCCACAAATACACTACACTGAAATACACTTCAAGCATACTGACTATGACCTTCTACAATACACTCGTGATTTCAACTTTATGTGCATTTAATTTTATTTCAGTTAAAGTTCACTATAAATGCTTTTATATCTTATTACAAAACTCATTTGAATTGATTTATAAAGCACTTAAAATGCAATCCCAAGACAATAAAAAGAATATACAAAAGTTTGCTTATTTGAACAGAAATTAGTACACTTTGAAAAACAACTTTAAGTGCACCATTTTCAAAATAAGCTATATTCCTTGTATTTAAAACAGTATTTTGCACTTCTTAAACTGTTTGGACCCACAAATACACTACACTAAAAACATTTTTAGCATACTGATTTTGACCTTCTACAAAACGCTCATAATTTCCACTTCATGTTGCAATACATTTTAAATTCATTAAAATTAGATCCATTAGAAAGACAAACCTTTCATAATATGTTTAAAAAAAACACTTCTTTACAAAACATTTTGAATGCCAGGATCATAACATTTTGAGTACAGTTCAAATGTTTTTGGAGAATGTTAACAATATTCTTAACATCAGATACCAGTATATTTCCTTCAAGCACAGTAAGTACAACCACCATGTGAAAGTGTAAATGATGCAGCTGTAACCTTTACCAGAGTATTGCTGCTCACATACGTATACGCAATGCTTTTGAACTGACAAATGGGACTTCAATCATGTGGACCACAGTCTAAAGAGTGAAAAGTCCAACAATTAAAATGTCCAAACATTTACTGCAAAAGCTTTGCTTTCAGACACCTTGTGCGCCGTGAGTCCCAAGCTCAAGAAAAATTGTTTGAATTGCTTCGAAGGTGTACCTCAGTGCTTTGGGATAGTCAATGTTTATTGCATACCAAAGTCCAAAGAGGTATGCAAAGGCAGTGGAAAGGTCAGGTAGGTCATGCAGTATGATGCTTCTTTCCAACACAACAGCTACAGCTCGCACAGTTGGTGAGACGATGGCATCATTTTCATAGACTGTCAGAATCCCAACAGCCACACCTTGGACCACAGCATCCTCAGAGTCAGTCTCCTAAGGAAATCAGAGACATTATTAAATGCAAAGGAAAACAATAACCCTTATATTTTACCATCATTATAATAGTTATTGACTTTCATTCAACTGGCCAAAACATAACCCAATTAAGTGTCTAGATGTGTGAAATGTCAGAAGGACACAGGTACAGTATGTGTTACGGTGGATTTTGTGGTTACACAATGTTCATGCAGTAAGTAGATTATGGTACACAGGGATCTGGGAATAGTATAGAGGTTAGTGTATCCAATGCAAAGGGAAGAAATCCTTTAGCAATACCAATCAATTGCCACCCCAATTAGCACACTGTTTTAAATGCAATTCTTGAACCAAACATATTTGGACTGGTAAACTGCTGATGGAATGAAGGAATGTGTGTTGGAGCATATTGAATGAACATTCCTAAAACTCCGCAAAATGGTGTACACAATGAGCAGAAAAAAATAATTCATAACACACAGCTACATTACATTTTGAATGTCCATTAAACACAGACAATCACTTACCAAACACTTCAGGAAAAACTTGGATGTGTCCTCACGGGTGAAGATGGGAAGTCCCCTTAGAGCTGCTGTCTTCCGCTGAGACACAATGTCCCATGTCTAAGGATTACATACGCAGACACAAATACCATTCACATAATAATGAAGAAACTGAAGATTCTTTTAAAAATAAAATGTTAAAATTAACATTAAAATTTGAACCTTGCTTGTAACACGTCTACTGTGAAACGTTTGGAATGATCATTTCAATGTTCTGTTCATAAAATTAAATCTTTTCAAGTCCGTAACTAGCACATCATGATGTATGGCTGCGTTGATGTCTAATAACCTTAAAGGAAAATACCGGAGTGAATTCAAGCATAGCTCTGTTGAAAGAGCTTGCTAAATGCGCTAGTTAGCGAGTGGAACAAAATAATTTGGTACAGCACAGACCGAACGTGAACGCAGAAGCGAACAGGCACTTTACACTGAATCAATGGGACCTGACTGTTGGAAACCGAAAGTAAGATCTTAAGTTACATTGACTCAATGTAAAGTGTTTCGCGTTCGCGTTAGGTCTATGCTGTTCGAAATTCTTTCATTTCATGCAAAATATATTGCTGTTAGAAGGCTTGTGCAACAGGGCTATGCTTAAACTTACTCCAGTATTTTCCTTTAACCAATTGTACTTACTATTCTCAGACATTTTAATAGCATGGAAACCAATAAAACCTGCTGAAGTTACCCAGAGCCTGGGCATGTAGTGAGAGTAGATCCCAAAAGTTGACATGCCACCAACATAATGTTAATTATGAATGCTAATGTTAAGTATGAATGTTATCATTAAAAGGAAAATACTGGAGTGAATTCAAGCATAGCCCTGTTGAAAGAGCTTGCTAAATGCGCTAGTTAGCAAGTGGAACAAAATAATTCGGTACAGCACAGACCGAACGCAAACACAGAAGTGAACAGGCACTTTACACTGAATCAATGGGATCTGGCTGTTGGAAACCGAAAGCAAGATCTGAGGTTACATTGACTCAATGTAAAGTGTTTCGCGTTCGTGTTAGGTCTATGCCGTTTGAAATTCTTTCATTTCATACTAAATATATTGCTGTTAGAAGGCTCGTGCAGCAGGGCTATGCTTAAACTTACTCCGGTATTTTCCTTTAAAGAATAATAAAACATAGCCATCTTTTTCATGGTCAGCGTCATCAAATGGGGTTTGTCTATACTCGTGACTTGGATGAAGCTCATGGCTAAAGACAGAAAGCCAGACAGTTCCAAAAAGAAGGGTTAACATACTTATACTTCAAGCACTTAACTCACCTCTTCATCAAGCTTATTCAGGAGGTCTTTCATTGCTGGGCCAAATGCTCCCTTTCTTGCCCGGTAGAGCTTGAGTAGCCGAAGCACATATTTGTCCAGGGAAGTATGGAAGGTTACCAGGAGGTCCTTACTTGTAATTCGATGAAATTCTTTAGATATCTGGAATTAATGAATCAAAGAAAAATCATAAAATGATAACCCTTTTCCCACCAATTTCACTAAGAATTTAAATAAATTGAATGAGCAATAATTACAGTGAAACTAATGGAACAATATCTACCAGGGAGAGATGACTATATAATCCTGTAGCAAATTAAACCATAAACCATCATGATGTTACCTTACTTGCCTAAACATAGATTAAGTCCTGGAGAAAGGGTATTTGAAATTGTGAAAAGTTTTTTTTTTTTTTTTTTTTTTCAAGTTTTTGACGATTGTGGCCAGTCACAAAGGAACTTCTACCATTAAAGACAGTCTTACCTCTTCCAGACTAAACAGTGCAGGCCATCTCTCCTTGACCTCCGATACCATGGGCTGTATCTCCACAATCTCCTTGCATCGAAGGGAAAACGTCAGCTCCATCATTTGCCGTATCTTTGCCATATTACTTTTTCTTTTTTGGAATTCTTCAACTAGAGCAAGTCTCTCCTCTTCCTTTTCGTCATGGTGGTCTGGGACATGGTTGAATTCTCCCCGTTTGGGCTTTTTGAGAGTGAATGGGCCATCTTCTCCATCTCCTCAACACCTTTTCCTGTTCACATCTACGTCTTTGCAGCCAGCATCAGACAACTCGCTAGAAATGGCAAGTGCCTGGCATGAACTGCTAGGCCCAAAATCTTCTGAATGAACACTGGCTGTGTCCAAGGAGGAGATTGATCCGCTGAAGGAATGTTCAGATAGGTTACAAGGGGAAGAAGGGAGAGGAGAGTTCCACATAGTGTGTAGTAGCCTACTGCACGCCCCCTGGCAATTCAGATATTGTGGTCAACTCAAATAAAGAGAATCCAAAATCAGGATCTTCAAATTGAAGAGTAAAATCTCTCTCAAGTTGGAGTCTTTCTTTAAGCACAACAATTAGCTGGTCAACTGATTCTGGAAGTTCTTCAAGTTGGAGTCTTTTGGCTTCTTCGGGAGAAAGAACTATTCGATGTAACAAAACCTGGAAAAGGGCAAAAAACAGGAACCAGATTTAGCATCATTACAATGTTCCGTAGAATTATAGAAACTACGTATAATAAAAACCTCTGGCAACAAACCATTTTCAGTTATTTTGAATTGAGGATCCTTGCCGTCACCGCCCCACCTGCTGAACTTGTAGAGGATGGTAATCTGTCAGTAGGCTAGTTCTGAAATGTTCAATGGCTACCATTAATTCACAAATGAATGTCACTTCTTCTGTATGGACAAGAATACACTTCTGAAACACAAACAGACAAGAGACACAATATGAATATATATTTTCAGTAATCATCCACTTTAACTATATGGAAGGAAAATATTAATTTTTCTACAATATAGGCTACCCATCTGGTGGTCCCAATGACGGAAGAAAATGTATGAAACCTCCATTCTGTGTGTCCTGGATGATGGATTAAACATTTTTAATTGCTTCAATCTGGTAAAGTCTGTTACCATAACTTGAGGCTTAAATTAGACAATTGTTGCCATTAAAGAAAACAAACACAGGGTTTTAAACTGGCGTGTGTTTTATAACATTTTTTGTAAAATTACTCATTTTTTAATTAATTGTTTCAATATGTAACTTAGCCTACAAATCAATGCAGATCAAATGACTAGAATTCCAGATATACAGTAAGCTTTCTAACGTTTGTCAACGGTATTCCGTACAAATTCTAATTAATAATGCAGTGGGATTCATCAATTTAACGGCATCCCGCACACATGCCAGCGAATCGTAGCTGAGGTGGCATGGTGTTGGCACCGCTGATGGACACGGCTTGAACAAACCAGTTCTTCTCGCTTGATTAAGGCCTCCCCAACACCTGTGGGTGCACCATGCACCACGCCCGGTTGTCTACAATTTTAATTTTAAAACTATCAGCGCATATAGTTGTAATGAAATTCATGTTGTAGAAGACAAGTCCCGGTGAGTAGACGTTGGAGAATTTTAGTGCGCATGTTTTAATTTTATAGTTAGGATACTGTTGTTTGTACGGGACACCGTTCGATGGGTGGCACCCGGTGGCACCCAGATTGTCCGCAACACGTTGAAATCACGTTATTCTGTCTTCTAAAGTGCGTGTTCCTAGCACCCAGTTAACAGATAGCTAAACAGCCAGTAATTGTTGAAATCATATGCCACGGACGCGGTGAATAAAGTTGAACTCTCTTTACTCATGGATGTCTTTGCACAGTACATTCAAATCACTGGGATCTGTGAAACTAAACAAAAATACATTTTCCTTTAGTCTAATTGCCTTAATACAAATCATAAAGTTCTCATAATAAAACATATAAGCTACTGTGTAAATAAGTTGAAAGTATAACGCACATTTCACTGAGTGAGACCATATGCATGTACAATTCAGCTGCTTATCTTACACAGCCTACAAAGGTGCTCAAAATGCACAAAATTCCACAATACAGGAAAATATCAAAAGCTTAAACTTAAATGAACAAGTCCACTTACAAGCAAAGCTTCTGGCAGGCTCAAACAGACAGATGGATACAGAAGAAAAACATAGCTTCTACTCTCCATGAGGATTTTACCAAAATGGCCGATCAGGAAGTAAGCATGGAGAAACCTGACCTAATACAGGAAGTGACTTCTCTGCTATAACAGAAATAGCCAGCAGGTGGTGCTAAAACCTGGAAATACTTTTACTATTCAACAGAATACATTACACTTTCCATATCACTAGTTTATGTCGCTACAAAGTTCATGTCTGCTGCACCAATGTATCATTGCAACTGATAACGTTAAAAACAGCACATGGCTTTTGTTTATGTTAACGTCTCACTACCGTTAACGTTATAGCAGGCTTGCTGGCAGGCAGAATTATTTTCATGCATGAATGCAATTACCAGTAGGCTATGCTAGCTAATAAGTTACTATGATTTCATATTCCCCACAAAAGCGCCTTCATAATGCACTCGCCGCTTGTACATAATTCAGGATGTGTGTCATTATTTTAGGAACACTATAAAGATGGCCATGCATTAAAATCCCATCTGTAAATTGATGTTAACTTCTTTCATGGCGAACCTGACCAGCGAACGTTGACATTGACAACACAAACCGTGCCTCCATGATAAACATGCAAATTAACGGAATAGACAACATTTGCAAACAATGAAACACCACTTACCGAAAAAAAAATCACCAGAAATGTTCAATGCAAGAAAATTCTGTGTGGTGTTCTGGCATGAACAGGCATGTTTCCCTCATAGTTTCGCTTTTGAATTTACGTTAGAGGCCCTCTGTTTACGGGTAAGGAAACCCCAGAGCGGGTCCTAATGCGCATGCCTATGGAGTCTTTAGAGATTTTATAATTCGTGTAAGTAGGGAGAGAAGTGCGTTAAGAAGACTTACTGTAGTTGAATTCATTGTAAGACAAAAATCATGTTTTTGAGTAAGATTCATTTGAAAATCTATGTAAGAACATCAATTGCCTAGAATTTTATTTACAGTGTGTATTGTTGATTACACTGTAAAAAGTAAAACATTGCACTTGTTCAACCAATGTATATTTTTTCATTTCATAAACCTACAATTATTAGATTGTTCAGTGAAACTGCATTTCGCAATTTTATGAGTCACTCAATCTATTTTCTTAGACTGATATAATATAAAATTCTAACTCAACAATGAAACTGAAATTTTACATTGGCTCAAAGGACTTTTTCACGACTATGCCGGATTTGCGCATGTGCACGGAACCTTCGAGAAGAATGTTAACGTCTTGTCTGGTGTGTTAGCTTCATCAACCATCTCTGGCTTCTGGTTGTGGTCCACTGAACAAAACTCGTCAATAAGGTAAGGAAGGAATGAAAAAAAAAAGCATATGTAGCACAGTCACGCTTTTTGTATTGGTATGTACTGTAATTTTAAAAAGGTGACCAGTTGAGACTCTTTTTGCTACCGTTTCCTAAAGGCTCACGGCAGTGACAGCTAACATGTGCAAGGCTAACACAACTTAGCTATCGATAACTAGCTTACAGTGGAGACTACCTACTGTATGAGGCAGTTAAATACTTAAATATCTATCTCTATAACATTACTGAAATGTGTCAACTCACTACACTTCGAAACCATGTGCGTAGGCTAGTCAGCTAGCGTTAATTTTGACATTTGGCCATGTTAATGATAGCATGCTATCATTGACATAGCCAGTTTACAGCAAGCCAAGGAAAACCACTCAATTTACTCGAAGGTGCCTCATGCCCAAATGTGAGGGATAATTTAGTTGAAATCTCAAATCTATGTTGATACTGTCTACCAAATTAATTATAATGTTGTTCAGGATATTATTGTGAAACTTTCTAATGGACAAAGAATAGGTGTGGCTACTTTATCCTGTACAAGTTTTAATGTAATGCTTCTAATACTTAGGTGCAATTTACTGGTGGATGTAATGTATTTCATGAATGTAATGTCTTGAAAAAAATCGATGCTATTCTCACGAATTTGTTTTATTTGATAGTGTAAATCCATGGAAGATACTAGATCTCTTGTGCTTACACCGACATAGGCAGCCACTAGGTGGCATCATTGCACCATTTTGTATCAGTAGGAGCGTGAATTTTGCTGTAGGCAATCTTTCAATTTGTGAAGGAGGAAATGTTTAGGAAATTTAGAAATTTTGGAAACGTGAAAAAACAAAATCTGTTGATGATACTGTACATCCACTCTGTAAACTCATTGTGTATTCTACTACTTTAATTTTTTAGATCAGACGCAGAGTTCATCAGAGTTACAACAGTGCTTCTGGAGTCGACATTCCTGCACCAGCTAGACAGGCATTCAGCAACACTTGCTCTTGCGGCATTTTGCGGACCTTAGATGAGGTATGTACAACCGAACATGTCTTTTTCTCACAATTAACATCAGTGAGTAGAAATGCATGACACTATTGTAGTCACACAATAGGAATCTAAGATCAATCTAATATCCTCCAACAAGGAGCTCCCGAGACTAAAAGGACAAAGCAAATCTCGGACGTTGGGCAGATAGATCCATGGCTCAGTGGGCTAGCCCTATAGCCAGGAGCTATGGTGAAGGAGATGCCCAGGGAAATGGGGAGAGGTGATGATGTGCTATTGCATGTGAGGAGTGGGTATGGTAATGAGTTGGGTACGAATAAAAGCATGTAATTATAATGACTGCATTTTGTACAGGTTGTGGACATCAATACAAGGCGAGAATGTGTTCTCAGATGTTTGGTCATCTACTTTGGTACAGATTCGCCATCTCATCAAGGACATTCAGGTAAATGCACTGCTTCCCATCAACGCATGCACATACTTGCATATGGCCTAGTACATCATTTCATAATTTCAGTCATTCAAGGTAATTAATTCTGTTAATTGTAACATATAGGTAATGGAAAACCCTAAATTAAGTATTTTCAAGAAGTATCTTACACGTAATACAACATTACAAGTATCTTACAATTAATATAGCATTAATATTAGTGTTAAAATTAAAATGACTAAAGTCAACCCTCTGTATTGTCTCTCCAGGATATGCCGATGGACAGGCACAGTGATTGACCCGTCTTCATCAGCGAGACCAGCACAAGGGTTCTCATAGAGGACACAGAGGTTCTCAGGAACATGGCTTCCACTGCAACTGGTGCTGTTCGCAACCTTGAATATCCAAAAGAACTGATATTCACTGTGGAACTTTTGAAGTCCTCATGGAACTTGACACAAGAAAAATGACTCCTAAAGTGCATCGGCTCTGCACTCTGCTGCGCAGTCAGTGGCTGACTTACAGACTCGTTCATTGCTTTGCACACACACACACATACAAACTCATGTTTGATGGCCAGTCCCATTTCGTGTAATGTGAAACATTCTTTCATACAGGTCTCCACTATTATCTGTAATGTAAAAATTCAGTTTGTTGTTCATTGGAAATGAGTAGATTGACTTTAGAGGTGGCATACTCCTTTACAGAATTGTATATGAAATGTATTAGAAAGTACAGGTCAATGTCATGTATTTTAAAGTACAGAGCAATCTTAACAGAGCCTTTCAACTGTATGAAATAAATATTTAAAAGAATGTTTGGTGTGATGTTTATTTTAATATTAAGATAATTAAAATTATTAGATTGTCAATTGCAAAGCCTTTTCTATCACTTGCAAAGATTTGATATTTCAGTTTGAATGAATCTGTTAATTTAGATTGAGCCAGTTGAAAAGTAATTTTTCAATTTAAGCCAATGTAAAATTATTAGTTTGTTAATTGCAAGCCTTTTCTATCACCTGCAAAGATTCAATATTTCAGTTTGAATAAAACTGTTAATTTAGATTGAGCCAGTTGAAAAGTAATTTTTCAATTTAAGCCAATGTAAAATTTTGAATTACACCAAACCCACAAAAGAGTTTGTGTGAAATGCTAAAAATCAGTTTGGACTAAATTATGTTTTTTAGATTAGGTCAATGTAAAATCTTTATTGTGAATTGCTGCCCTATTATTTTACATTGATCCAATGAATCACTTTTTACAGTGTATGCTACATTTTTAATTAGCATACCTTTAAATTTCACTAAAATGTACTTTTAGCATATTAGTTGAAAACTTCTACATTAAACTTGTTAATCACTTGAAATAGCCTTTACATTGCATTGAAAACATGTTTAAAAAACATTTACATTGCAATACTGGACTAGATTCTAGATGTGTACAAGTGTACTCACAACAACCTAAACATTACACATGTTTAAGTATATAGCCTAGTGGCAAAGTAAAGTTATTACACTTCTCAAATGAATTGTAGTTTATCTACTTTTAAAAATACTTAAATTGTTTATACTGTATATATATTTAAGCATAATTATTCAATTCTACCTGCAGTACACTATGAGTACATTTAAAAAATAACCTTTCAGACACATTGCATAGGCCTACTAATTGGCTAATTCAGCATACTAAACTAAAGATAGCACAGGATAGTGTACTAATAATCATATCCACTTTAGTACAAATACTTTAAAATGTACCTTGTAATTTTAATCTTAAATTGTATTTTTTTTAAATCCACTTAAATTAAACTAAGAAGGTTAAAGAAATACATTAAAAGTGAATCAATGTTTATAACACTCAAAGCATACTTTGAAATATTATGCTAACAAAATACTCATGTATATATCTTGACTAGTACACTTCTTTTGATTTAATTAAAGACCAGTTTAAGTGCAAGTAAACATAAGTTTACTAATAATAATGCATACTTAAGCACAACTGGTTAAAAATATACTTGCAATTAGTATGTTTATAATATACTTTTAAAGGAGTGTAATTAAAAATGAACTCAAGAATAACACATAGAAGTTTACTAAAGAAACCTTTCTTTTTCAGAGTATTCAAAGCACACTTTATTTAATGCACTAATAAATTATTTATATGTATTTTTGAGAAAGTACTCTCTATGTTAGTGCAATGATAATGTATTTATAAATTAGATCTAATTAATATACTTTTTGGATTTAATTAAAGACCGGTTTAAGTGCAAGTAAACATAAGTTTACTAATAATAATGCATACTTAAGCACAACTGGTTAAAAATGTACTTGCAATTAGTATGTTTATAATATACTTTTAAATGAGTGTAATTTAAAATGAACTCAAGAATAACACATAGAAGTTTACTAAAGAAACCTTTCTTTTCAGAGTATTCAAAGCACACTTTATTTAATGCACTAATAAATTATTTATATGTATTTTTGAGAAAGTACTCTCTATTTTAGTGCAATGATAATGTATTTTTAAATTAGAGCTAATTAGTATACTTTTTTTGAATACACTGGAGTTGAACTAAAGAAAAAATATACTAAAAATTAGTGTACTCATAGTGTATATCAATATCACTTCTAATTAGCACAAAAAAATTTCAATATACTTACATTGTACTTACTGGTCTTCAAGTGTATTTTTAGTACAATAAAATATATTTATTTTTTACCTGGGCAGTGCATTGATGTGGGAAAGGTAAGTTTTTAAAAACATAAATCTTTTAGATGCTCATACACTGAGACTGTGGACATAAACAATGCAAAACCAATGCATACTCTAAAGAGTGGCAGCAAAAGAAAAGACTGCATGCTCCACTCCCCTATACTTATGTAATGCTTGCCTGAAAAACAGCAGGAAACTCGGGAGCAGACAAGCATAGGTGACAACCTCAAAATTCACGTTTAAAGACTTAACCCAGCCCCAGACTTTATCTGTGACCTGGAACTGTGAAGAGCACACTAACCAGTAGTCAGACATTCCAATCAGCCTACGTCCGTGGCCAATACGGAGCAGGTAATGAGCAGGCGCATAGCAGCCTAACCCAGTCCACCACTGCCATGCTGCTCCCTGCAAGCCTGACCCGTCCTACTGCCGTGTTGCTTCCAGAGAGATTCCCAGCGGATTCCTTACCTGTCTAGGCTTAAGTAAAGGAAACCACTACCCCACACACCTGTCCCAAATCCATCTTAATTAGTACCCAGAGATTGGAGGAGAGAGTTAATAGGTACATGAATGACTACATGACTCGCATGCAAATTGACTATGGCCAACTATCTGTCTAAAACCACAATACTCCCAGCATGAAGTTTGGATTACTGGCCCTCATGTAATTTTAGAAACCAGCACATGTCATCACTGACATCGCCCAACTGCACACAATGTTACTTGCTATTTTAAGTCCCCCAACAAATTGTACTTACAGTACAGAACACTACACTACTACTCCTGTCATTGTCTTCTCCCATGTCACCTTCATAGGCCCACAAACACACAGCATAACACACAGGAGGGTCCCTTGTGCATGCATACACCACAATGCCAACACACACACCTATCAGACAGTCTCTAACATACACTCAGCACACTGCTCACCTCACTACCATACCATACCTCACCATACCTTTTCCCACATATACAACGCCACATTGTCCAAGTGTCCCATCTCCCCCATCATCCCCTACTCCCCCACCATGACCCCTGGCAGTTGGGTTACCCCCTCAGCCTTGGACCTGGAGCATTCTTGTACCTGTTGCTTTGGGTGCTCCTTGTTGGTGTCCAAACTTGTTTTCAAATGTATCTTATTAAATGATGTATATGATGCAGATCACTATGAATTTTGATCTCCTCAACAGGACCCTAGATGTCTCAGCCCAGACTGACCCTTTGCCAGACCAGCAGGACCAGACTGATCCAGTGCAAAACCAGCAGGACCAGGCCCTGCCCATGGATGATGGTGTCATCCTCAACCCTTTTATTTGCCCTCTGAATCCCAACCTCTTACTCATCTTGGAGCTCACCAATTCCAAATTGAGGCTGTTCACACACCCCCACCTCAGCTCCAGGTTCAGTCTCAGAAAAGAAATAAATGAAAAAGAGGTAAAGTTAGTGTTCTTTTCAGTTTATCTTTGTTTTTATGCAGAGAACATTGCAGTTAAAGGATAACTTTGCTTTCAACTAGAGATCTATTGCTCAAGTTACTGAAGAAGACCAGTACAGAAAACAAAGTGTTGATCCAACCCCTACAGATTCAGGTTGGACCAAGCAGCCATATATCTTTTGTTTACTGTTTTGTGAGGCTGCTTTCACAAAGACACTGTTTAAAGTAGTGATGGGAATTATGATTCTTTATTGAGAATTAGTTCTCCTCACTCAGTTCGTCCAAACAAATTGTTCACACTTAGTAATGGTTGCTTTGCTTCTTTGTCTATCATTTTGAGGTTCATTGGCGGCTCTCTCAGACACGGACACTGATCTAGAATGTTTAGTATTAGCCCCGACTCTTGTGAACTGTCGTTCGAATGAAGGAACGAGAGCTGTCCACAGAGAATCAGTTTACGCTGTTTGTTTCAAAGATTTGTACGAAAGAACTGATTTGTTCGTGAACAATACATCACTAGCGTAAACCACATGTAGTCATCCACAATTCAGTGCTGTGTTGATGTCAGCTTTTGGGCGAGATTTAGAACACAATAAAATTTTATAAAAGCTTCAAGCTTCTGCCCTCCCAGGGCTTAGTAGTCACTGCTAATTCTCTGGCCTATGACATCAATATGAATTGGACTCAATTAGAGAAGTCTTGAGTAGGTTGACCAATAGATCTCTTGTTAAAATTGGCCAAAGTTGTCCTTAAATTTACAAGTTGATGTGTATTTTGGACCTCCCACAACTTCCAGAATCCACACCTCACTATCAAACCCAAACTCCGCTCCAGATACACCCAGGTCCAGAGGAGATATAGAATATATATGTGTATGCAGAGTCCATTGCAGTTAAATTTGCAAATTGATGTAATGTTTATTTTTGACCTCTCTTCCAGAATCCACAATCCACCATCAAACTCTGAATGAATTTGAGGTCCAACCCCAGCCTCATCTCCAGGTCCAACGTCAGCTCCATGACCAGGCTCCAGGTCCAGGTCAGAAGAGAAATAAAAGAGAAAGAGATGTTATTGTGTTACAGCCAATCTTTATGTTTATGCGGAGTCCAGTGGAAGGACAACTTTGGTCAAGCAGCCTTATAGTGTTTCTTTACAGTTTTTTGAGGGTGCTTTCAAACACAGGGTTATATACAAACACATGGTTATATTTGAAGTCGTACACACTTCAGTACTGCATTGTATGATATAAGGCTAATGTAATGTTTACTTTGGACCTCTCTTCCAGAATGCACAATCCACCATGACTCTCAGAAAGAACTCCAGGACCAGCCCCAGCCTCATCTCCAGGTCCAGATAATAGATACAGAGGAAAGGGTGAAGTGATCTTTATTTCTTTATCTTTATTTGTTAACACAATTACAGAATCATTTGCCGTGTAATGCAACACTAGACAATGTCATTTAATTTAAAGGCTTCTTTGCACCTTGATGGACTTCTGCACTGTGACATTGTGTTTCTTCTCATTCTCTAAGGATTTTCCAATATTTTTATTTCCTTCCCTCCACCCAGAGCTCCACTGTGCATATCCTAAATAGTCCATTACCCTTGCAGCTCACCCACCCTCCAAAAGCAAAATCACAGTCCTTTTATGTTACATAGCCTGTAGAATAAAACAGTGCTGTACATGTGTGTAGTGCAATGTATGAAGATGTTCTCCTGTGTGCTTAGGAGTGAATCTGAATCAAAGATGGTTTTATTGGCTAAGTATACATGCAGGGTAGCTCTATTTCCCTTATCCACTGTCAAAGCCAAGACATATACAGTTAATTATGGGGATGGCCAGGGGATTCCCATATCTGAGAGCTGCTCACTGTCTGGGGGTGTGACCAGGGGGTCAAGAGAGTGCAGATTAGCAGAGGCACGTTAGCATACGCCATTTTCAAGCATAGCGTCCTACCTGTGAACCAGGCAGCGCATGCACCAAGACAATCAAGTGGCAGTCTGTAGAATCCTCGACAAGAACACAGCAGAGAATGCTCTATACAATAACTGAAGTATTAGTATCATATTAATATCATTACATATTTGTGTCATGTAAATGGGGATAATAGACACAATTTCTTTGTGTTCATGTAAGCACTTTTTTTAAAAAAATATAATAACACCCGGGAAAGCCTCAAATTTGGGAGAGTGAAGTGCATGTATATGTAGACTAGACACTGTCTGTGTAGTTTCGTCAAATGGTAACAGTGACTAATAACAACTGTGTTTGTGTATGCTTTTGTAGGATACGTCAGAGGTTAAAGTGTGCTGGTTGCCTTGCTCTAAATGGTAAGTACTGGGATACAGATTGCATCATTCATGCTTCATCATAATGTCCTACTATTTATTTTACTTTAATTTTGTTTTTCAGTTTGTTTTTACAGAATACATTTGCTTTTATTGACTTTGAATTGACACAGAATGGTTAAAATACATGTATAGTGTATATAAATATTCATAATGGAAGTTACCTAAGAAATAAAAAATACAACCACATAGAAGATTTTGAGAAACATGTTACATATATGGGTTAAAGCATTTTGGTCTCAGTGCTTGAGTTTTCCTAGTATGGCATCCCTAATTTTCCCCATTTTTTTTTTTTTTTTTAGTTTTAGCTTGCATTGGTGCTGGAATGTAATGTTGCCAGATAGCAACTCTTTGGCAACTTTACTTTCCAGCGCCAATGCTAAGCTAAAGGTAAAATTGGGGTTGCCAGACAAGGTCAATGCATGCACTAAGACTAAAATGCTCTCCAGGTAAGGGGTGAATAACCAATTTTCATAAAGAGGTGAACTATTCCTTTAATGTTATAAATGCACGCTACTAATGTATTTCTATATTTTAACAGTGGAAAATATTTGGGAGCCAGCAAGCCAGTTTTCTTCCTAAGCCAGACCAGAGACGCCACCATTCAACTATTCAATGCACTTTGGTTTTCATACAACCTCCTATAAGTCGGGCACCACTGTATTATGCAGTATTTATTATTGTTCATTGATTCACTTATCTGAACCTTGTACTGTATTGTGGTGGATAGTTCATCTGAACATTTTTTTGAGTACAGGATGTAGCGTGATGTAGGACTCACTCATTTGTGACTGGCATTAACTACATTTTCATGACATGTTTTTTTTTCATGGCATGTTTGTTTTATTTGTTATTGGCAATGCAGCTTTTTGTGTGTCTGTATGTCCTTATTTGTTGTTTATCTTGAATATATTTTCAATAGCATGCATGATGATACCTTAATTCAGATTTTGGTTGTAATAAAAACTATTTCACTCCTTTTAAAAGCCTTCTTTGTTATCAAACTTTAGTAAGTCAGTAAGTTCGTACATGCATAGTTAGCTAGTGTCCCTTTGTGCGACATGGATGGGTATCCAGGTGCAGAAATCTGCTGCAACAGCTATAGTCTCATGGAATATGAGCCATTGTAGACCAATAGGATGAATCATTTGTGTTCTCCTACCACAGGGGGGGTACACCAATAAAGATCAAAACATTTCTGGTAGGACACACATTACCCTGAATAGCAATATGAAAGTCACATCATTGAAGCCCTCCCACATAACACCATTTACCAACTTTCTGACCCATCCCATGAAAGAATTTCATAAACAGTCTCCCAAAATAAGGGAAATCAAAGGGCTTGGCTAATTATGTAGTTAGCCTTCTTGGGAGCCAAATGTTCACCCCCAATACATTAGGCCTACTTATAAAAGAGCATTGGAGTACTGGATAACATGATGAGCATCTTCAAGACCTGATATTACAGGAGACCAGGAAACATGAAAAAGCTTTACACACCACATTCTATGAATGGCATGTTAGCTGTATGATTTGTGTGTATGCCTGACACTTTATTTTAACATGAGGGCCTGATGCTGTGTTGCAGGAACAGTACTGGCAGCCCCACACTAAACAGATTTACTTTATTTACTTTAATCTGGGGGTCAACTGTCCAAATGAGCTAGACATAGGTTTGTTCTGTAGAGCACCGTTCGAAAGGCTGAGCTGAAGGGGGTGGGGGGGGGATGGAGGGCTCACAGTAACACCTCAGACATTAAGATAAGAAGATGGACATCCAGAATGAAATTAAAGCATCCCACAACATCCATGGCACATCCATTCAACCTACAGTGTAAGTCACACAGTGTGTGAGGGCTTGGTTGCAACCCCTCACACACTGTGTGACTTACACTGTAGGTTGAACCGAACACCTCCGCCGGCTTTATTAGCTCACCAATAAGAACAGTTCACGACAGTACAATGTGTAACGTGTGATTACTCTCTGTAATGTCCAGTGCTTTGCCCACCTTTACAGCATAGTGCTTCTATGTGTATTTGATCATATGTATGTGTGTCTTGCCATGGATGTTGTGGGATGCTTTAATTTCATTCTGGATGACCATCTTCTTATGGATGACCATCTTCTTAATGTCTGAGGTATTACTATGAATGCATCAAGCCTCCCATTATGGATATTGTTCCCCAGGCCATCACCAATCTACTTCCTAAACTTTCAGGTTGAATGTCTGAGGGAGTTACACTTTCAACTGTCTGTTGAGCCCTCCATCCCCACCCCCCCTTCAGCTCAGCCTTTTGAACGGTGCTCTACAGAACAAACCTATGTCTAGCTCATTTGGACAGTTGACCCCCAGATTAAGTAAATACGTTTATCTGTTTAGTGTGGGGCTGCCAGTACTGTTCCTGAAACACAGCATCAGGCCCTCATGTTAAAATAAAGTGTCAGGCATACACACAAATCATACAGCTAACATGCCATTCATAGAATGTGGTGCATAAAGCTTTTTATGCTTCCTGGTCTCCTGTAATATCAGGTCTTGAAGATGCTTATCATGATATCCAGTACTCCAATGCTCAATGCTCCCAAGAAGGCTAACTACATAATTAGCCAAGCCCTTTGATTTCCCTTATTTTGGGAGACTGTTCATGAAATTCTTTCATGGGATGGGTCAGAAAGTTGGTAAATGGTGTTATGTGGGAGGGCTTCAATGATGTGACTTTCATATTGCTATTCAGGGTAATGTGTGTCCTACCAGAAATGTTTTGATCTTTATTGGTGTACCCCCCCGCCCCCCCACCTCTTCCAACCCCCACCCATCGAAACACAGATAGTCTGTCTGAGGCCAGACATGATGTCACATCTCTTACACCTGTTATCAGTGGTTAAAGTAGGATGTCATCCTATTGGTCTATAATGGCTCTTATTCCATTACGCCTAATCCTGTACATATATTGTACATGTGTCATTGCCTCTTTCACACAAAAGTTCAATGATGAAGGGCATGTCCAGTGACTATAGCTGTTGCAGCTGATTTCTGCACCTATCTACCTGGATACCCATCCATGTCGCACAAAGGGACACTAGCTATCTATGCATGTACGAACTTACTGACTTACTAAAGTCTGATAACAAAGAAGGCTTTTAAAAGGAGTGAAATAGTTTTTATTACAACCAAAATCTGAATTAAGGTGTCATCATGCATGCTATTGAAAATATATTCAAGATAAACAACAAATAAGGACATACAAACAGACACACAAAAAGCTGCATTGCTAATAAATAAAACAAACATGCCATGAAAATGTAGTTAATGCCAGTCACATGATTGAGTCCTACATCACGCTACATCCTGTACTCAAAAAAATGTTCAGATGAACTAACCACCACAATACAGTACAAGGTTCAGATAAGTGAATCAATGAACAATAATAAATACTGCATAATACCAGCTGTTAATTTATTAGCAAAACCTTTGATATAAGAAGGTTAACAAATGACTGATACAGTGGTGCCCGACTTATAGGAGGTTGTATGAAAACCAAAGTGCATTGAATAGTTGAATGGTGGCGTCTCTGGTCTGGCTTAGGAAGAAAACTGGCTTGCTGGCTCCCAAATATTTTCCACTGTTAAAATATAGAAATACGTTAGTAGCGTGCATTTATAACATTAAAGGAATAGTTCACCTCTTTATGAAAATTGGTTATTCACCCCCTTACCTGGAGAGCATTTTAGTCTTAGTGCATGCATTGACCTTGTCTGGCAACCCCAATTTTACCTTTAGCTTAGCATTGGCGCTGGAAAATAAAGTTGCCAAAGAGTTGCTATCTGGCAACATTACATTCCAGCACCAATGCAAGCTAAAACTAAAAAAAAAAAAAAAATGGGGAAAATTAGGGATGCCATACTAGGAAAACTCAAGCACTGAGACCAAAATGCTTTAACCCATATATGTAACATGTTTCTCAAAATCTTCTATGTGGTTGTATTTTCTTAGGTAACTTCCATTATGAATATTTATATACACTATACATGTATTTTAACCATTCTGTGTCAATTCAAAGTCAATAAAAGCAAATGTGTTCAGTAAAAACAAACTGAAAAACAAAATTAAAGTAAAATAAATAGTAGGACATTATGATGTAGCATGAATGATGCAATCTGTATCCCAGTACTTACCATTTAGAGCAAGGCAACCAGCACACTTTAACCTCTGACGTATCCTACAAAAGCATACACAAACACAGTTGTTATTGGTCACTGTTACCATTTGACGAAACTACACAGACAGTGTCTAGTCTACATATACATGCACTTCACTCTCCCAAATTTGAGGCTTTCCCGGGTGTTATTATATTTAAAAAAAAAAAGTGCTTACATGAACACAAAGAAATTGTGTCTATTATCCCCATTTACATGACACAAATATGTAATGATATTAATATGATACTAATACTTCTGTTATTGTATAGAGCATTCTCTGCTGTGTTCTTGTCGAGGATTCTACAGACTGCCACTTGATTGTCTTGGTGCATGCGCTGCCTGGTTCACAGGTAGGACGCTATGCTTGAAAATGGCGTATGCTAACGTGCCTCTGCTAATCTGCACTCTCTTGACCCCCTGGTCAAACCCCCAGACAGTGAGCAGCTCTCAGATATGAGAATCCCCTGGCCATCCCCATAATTAACTGTATATGTCTTGGCTTTGACAGTGGATAAGGGAAATAGAGCTACCCTGCATGTATACTTAGCCAATAAAACCATCTTTGATTCAGATTCACTCCTAAGCACACAGGAGAACATCTTCATACATTGCACTACACACATGTACAGCACTGTTTTATTCTACAGGCTATGTAACATAAAAGGACTGTGATTTTGCTTTTGGAGGGTGGGTGAGCTGCAAGGGTAATGGACTATTTAGGATATGCACAGTGGAGCTCTGGGTGGAGGGAAGGAAATAAAAATATTGGAAAATCCTTAGAGAATGAGAAGAAACACAATGTCACAGTGCAGAAGTCCATCAAGGTGCAAAGAAGCCTTTAAATTAAATGACATTGTCTAGTGTTGCATTACACGGCAAATGATTCTGTAATTGTGTTAACAAATAAAGATAAAGAAATAAAGATCACTTCACCCTTTCCTCTGTATCTATTATCTGGACCTGGAGATGAGGCTGGGGCTGGTCCTGGAGTTCTTTCTGAGAGTCATGGTGGATTGTGCATTCTGGAAGAGAGGTCCAAAGTAAACATTACATTAGCCTTATATCATACAATGCAGTACTGAAGTGTGTACGACTTCAAATATAACCATGTGTTTGTATATAACCCTGTGTTTGAAAGCAGCCTCAAAAAACTGTAAAGAAACACTATAAGGCTGCTTGATCCAACCTCTATGGGTTGGACCAAAATTTCTAATGTCTTCAGTAAGACAAGTGACCAAAGTTGTCCTTCCACTGGACTCCGCATAAACATAAAGATTGGCTGAAAAGAACAATAACATCTCTTTCTCTTCTATTTCTCTTCTGAGAAATACTCACAGCCTGGACCTGGAGCCTTGTCATGGAGCTGACCTGGAGATGAGGCTGGGGTTGGACCTCAAGTTCATTCAGAGTTTGATGGTGGATTGTGGATTCTGGAAGAGAGGTCAAAAATAAACATTACATCAATTTGCAAATTTAACTGCAATGGACTCTGCATACACATATATATTCTATATCTCCTCTGGACCTGGGTGTATCTGGAGCGGAGTTTGGGTTTGATAGTGAGGTGTGGACTCTGGAAGTTGTGGGAGGTCCAAAATACACATCAACTTGTAAATTTAAGGACAACTTTGGCCAATTTTAACAAGAGCTCTATTGGTCAACCTACTCAAGACTTCTCTAATTGAGTCCAATTCATATTGGTGTCGTAGGCCACAGAATTAGCAGTGACTACTAACCCCTGGGAGGGCAGAAGCTTGAAGCTTTTATAAAATTTAATTGTGTTCTAAATCTTGCCCAAAAGCCGACATCAACACAGGACTGAATTGTGGATGACTACATGTGGTTTAAGCTAGTGATGTATTGTTCACGAACAAATCAGTTCTTTCGTACAAATCTTTGAAACAAACAGCGTAAACTGATTCTCTGTGGACAGCTCTCGTTCCTTCATTCGAACGACAGTTCACAAGAGTCGGGGCTAATACTTAACATTCTAGATCAGTGTCCGTGTCTGAGAGAGCCGCCAATGAACCTCAAAATGATAGACAAAGAAGCATAGCAACCGTTACTAAGTGTAAACAATTTGTTTGGACGAACTGAGCGAGGAGAACTAATTCTCAATAAAGAATCATAATTCCCATCACTACTTTAAACAGTGTCTTTGTGAAAGCAGCCTCACAAAACAGTAAACAAAAGATATATGGCTGCTTGGTCCAACCTGAATCTGTAGGGGTTGGATCAACACTTTGTTTTCTGTACTGGTCTTCTTCAGTAACTTGAGCAATAGATCTCTAGTTGAAAGCAAAGTTATCCTTTAACTGCAATGTTCTCTGCATAAAAACAAAGATAAACTGAAAAGAACACTAACTTTACCTCTTTTTCATTTATTTCTTTTCTGAGACTGAACCTGGAGCTGAGGTGGGGGTGTGTGAACAGCCTCAATTTGGAATTGGTGAGCTCCAAGATGAGTAAGAGGTTGGGATTCAGAGGGCAAATAAAAAGGGTTGAGGATGACAGCATCATCCATGGGCAGGGCCTGGTCCTGCTGGTTTTGCACTGGATCAGTCTGGCCCTGCTGGTCTGGCAAAGGGTCAGTCTGGGCTGAGACATCTAGGGTCCTGTTGAGGAGATCAAAATTCATAGTGATCTGCATCATATACATCATTTAATAAGATACATTTGAAAACAAGTTTGGACACCAACAAGGAGCACCCAAAGCAACAGGTACAAGAATACTCCAGGTCCAAGGCTGAGGGGTCATGGTGGGGGAGTAGGGGATGATGGGGGAGATGGGACACTTGGACAATGTGGCGTTGTATATGTGGGAAAAGGTATGGTGAGGTATGGTATGGTAGTGAGGTGAGCAGTGTGCGGAGTGTATGTTAGAGACTGTCTGATAAGTGTGTGTGTTGGCATTGTAGTGTATGCATGCACAAGGGACCTTCCTGTGTGTTATGCTTTGTTTGTGGGCCTATGAAGGTGACATGGGAGAAGATAATGACAGGAGTAGTAGTGTAGTGTTCTGTACTGTAAGTACAATTTGTTGGGGGACTTAAAATAGCAAGCAACATTGTGTGAAGGTGGGCGATGTCAGTGATGACATGTGCTGGTTTCTAAACTGGTCTATTACATGAGGGCCAGTAATCCAAACTTCATGCTGGGAATATTGTGGTTTTAGACAGATAGTTGGCCATAGTCAATTTGCATGTGAGTCATGTAGTCATTCATGTACCTATTAACTCTCTCCTCCAATCTCTGTGTACTAATTAAGCTGGATTTGGGACAGGTGTGTGGGGTAGTGGTTTCCTTTTCGTACGACTAGACAGGTAAGGAATCCGCGGGGAATCCCTCTGGAAGCAACACGGCAGTAGGACGGGTCAGGCTTGCAGGGAGCAGCATGGCAGTGGTGGACTGGGTTAGGCTGCTATGCGCCTGCTCATTACCTGCTCCGTATTGGCCACGGATGTAGGCTGATTGGAATGTCTGACTACTGGTTAGTGTGCTCTTCACAGTTCCAGGTCACAGATAGTCTGGTGCTGGCTTAAGTCTTTAAGTGTGAATTTTGAGGTTGTCACCTATGCTTGTCTGCTGCCGAGTTTCCTGCTGTTTTTCAGGCAAGCATTGCATAACCATAGGGGAGTGGAGCATGCAGTCTTTTCTTTTGCTGCCACTCTTTAGAGTATGTATTTGTTTTGCATTGATTGTGTCCACAGTCTCAGTGTATGAGCATCTAAAAGATCTATGTTTTTAAAAACTTACCTTTCCCACATCAATGGACTGGGCCCACACAGGGACGACTACAGTAGACTAACTCTTGCATCCTTTCCCTAGCAAAGGGCCTTCATCAGGACCTCCACCTGACCAGCATCCATTGCTTGTGACATCTGCAAAATGATTTCAAATGTTTGATAGGTCAAAAGCTAGTGCAAAAAAACAGACAATGATTCTAACCAACATAATCACATTTATGCATCATCTCAGAAAACGGATGCCAACCAACCTTTCCTCCCATAGGCCCCATGATGTGATGATCCCTTCCTAAATGATTCCTATTGACTCCATTCCCTGACTCTTCTACCCCATTGACTGCCCCAAAAAGTTTTTTTCCTACCATCTAGTAATTGTATTCTGTATTCATGCTGTTACTCTGTGTTAACATGGTCAATCTATGTATCAGGCTACCGACTGTACAGACACTTCACTAGGCCCCCGGCAGGTGGGTTGAGCCCATGAGGCGTGGATGTGCCCAAGGATTCTTCCTAACAAATAATTATTAGTAAGGAAAGGGAGAGTACAGTCAGTAAAGCACCATGAGACAATGTATTGTAGTTTCGCGCTCTACAAACAAAATTGAATTGAATTGAATTGAATACACATGCAGGGTTTTAACATTTTTCTATACTATATTCCCTAATACTAATACCGGTTGGAAGGTGAAAATAAAGCAATAAAGTTGTAGGAAAATGCTTCATGGTGTAAATTAACGTTACAAGGCTACAAGGAGTTAGCAACTCTTGCTAGGTAGCAGAGCCTATAACCAGAGAGATTTAGCTAACGTTAGCCACTATAGCCTGGAAACGTTTTCATGCAACTAACATTTATACTCGGTCAATCTCTGTCTAACACAACTCTTCCACAGGGGGTGGAAATCAACAAACATAACAACATATATTTTGGATGTAATTTGATCGTTTTGAAGGTGTAAATGCTTCTCACTTTTCTGCTGAACTTACCAGAAATCGCGCAGACGCATTGGTGTCTGGTCGCCCACACAATGACGTGATGCAAGCGAAATAGATAAATATTGTCTTCATATCTCTTATACTTCGCCAAATAATAATAAAACAGTAAAAGTCGACAAAGATCAAAAGAAATGCCTGGAAACGCATCTTGTCTAAATGTTGACATGATATGGCCACTGACCTCAAAGGTCACAGCCAGAGAAATTACTTCCTTTCCCAGAATGCATTTCTTGAATATTGCAAATGTTATTTAAAACAATAAAGAAATCAGGGTAATATCCAAAGATATATAATTTGATATATTGTGGAAATTTTATTTCACCAAGGTCAGTATTTCTTCTTCTTCTTCTTCTTTTTTTTTTTTTTACCAAGAAAAAAATATTTCACTGGGACATGCTGGATTGGCTACACAAATTAGCCTATCCTGCTCCCCTCCGGGGGGCGCTTGACGAGTCCGTGCTGCGACCACGGAACACTGGCCTCAAAAAGGGAACCTTTTTTGTTCCTTGTTTGGTTCCTTTTTGAGGATAACTGTCCTGTCATGCATTTGTGTAGCGATTTGGAATCCGTGTGTCCACCACAGATCTGCTGCATGGACTTTACATAGGCGTCAATTCCGTGGGATACACACGTAAAACAATAAAACGGGCTAATATCCAAAATATATAATTTGATAGGCCTATACTGTGGAAATTTTATTTTACCGAGGTCAAAGAAAAAAAAAATCACTGGGACATGTATGGGAATGGGATCATGATTGGGATAGGCTAGTTTTAAGAGATTGTGTGATAGCCTAGCCTAGCCTGCTTTGTCGGTTAATTCTTAAAAATATAGGCTAGATAGCTTACCTCTGGTAGAAAAATGAAATAGCAAATGCCTCCAAGTTGCTGGTTTCAAAGTCATCAAGCGGCAAAGGTTTTACATTGAAGTCTAGGCAGCTCTCAAAAGCCGGTAGAAGAACATGAAGGCGGGTGCTTGACTGAAAGGGATGAGTCTGTGTTGTGACCACGGATCTCTTCCGTGGCCCTGTCACGCATTTGTGTAGCGATTAATGCAGTTGTAACTGAATCAGGGAATCCGTGGGTCAGCCACGGAGACTGCTTGCCATTGACTTACATAGGCCTCAATTCCGTGGCATAGACACAGAATTTGGGGCAAATCCGTGGAATGGCCACAGATTTTGAGTTAAGGGTCCGTGATAGTCTCACGGAATTCTGTGAGACCAGGCTGAAAATAGATTAATTTATTGACTGTACAACCATCGACCTGTAGATGGTGCTATTGTGGTGGTTTTTCTAATTTGTATGGTCAAAATGGTATCAAGAAGAATTGGAATATGTTCACAATATTGTCAGCAGGAGAGGCCAAGTGAGTGTGCTTCTTGCTATGTGTGTGTGCTCCTTGTTCTGTGCCAATTCTAAAAAGGCAGGGGCCCCTCTGAAATATGTCAACTGTCATGTGCAGACAATGTTCAACTCT
This sequence comes from Sardinella longiceps, assembly GCA_027497455.2. Classification (NCBI taxonomy): domain Eukaryota; kingdom Metazoa; phylum Chordata; class Actinopteri; order Clupeiformes; family Clupeidae; genus Sardinella; species Sardinella longiceps. Next base: position 76,361 of record JAODXP020008676.1, read on the forward strand.
GAAGCTGTAAAAAGGCTGTTATGTGTTGGGAGGTGCAGAGAACAGTAAGACCAGTTATGTTTGCAGATGCAGCCGGATACAAAAACAAGTATCTGGGAAGTGGCCACCGGATAACCCGGTCAGAGAGAGACGGAAGACTTAGATGTGGGCAATTCAGGGGCATAAGGGTTGCAGACAGAGAGGGGTCCAGGGATGACAAATTAAGGGGAAACTCAGGGGACAGTCAGGGAATACAGAAGGTACTCTCATGAAGCACTTGCACGTGCATATGCGTCCCACTTAATCACACTTATGTTAACAAAGATCCCCTTAACCGCAAACCTGCTTAGACAGGCTAAAGCTATCCAGCTGCATCTCCTTAATATGGATTTACGATACCTCTGGCACCTCTGACCATCCGGCTGTACCTCTCTGAGACCAGGATTTATGCACAAGGGAAAACCCCAGCTCAAGGGGAAGCGACAGTGTCAGAACAATGAACAGACTGATAAATGGACAATAGTTGGTGTGTTAAACTAATAAATGGACAGTAGTGTCTTAACAATTTGAGTAAAGGGGGATGACCCATGATAAAACTAAAGTTTGATTGGACATATGGAAATTAGGTCCTGGAATAAAAAGGACATGCAAACACGAGAGAAATTGGGAAAGAACAGGGGAAAGCACAGGGGAAAGCACAAGGGAAAGCACAAGGGAAAGCACAAGGGCTTGGGATGGAGCAAGGAACATCTTATGGAGAAGCTCGAGGAAACATCTTGGGGACAAGCCCGAGGGAATAGCCCGAGGGAAACATGTCTTGTGACTTGGACTGAACACTATCGCTTCCCCCAGTAGCATTGTATACTGGTTAATGTTACTGTAAAATAAAGTCATTTTCGGCATTAAGTCCTAGTGTGGACTTTGGTTACTTTGAAGACAGAAAGCTGAGAGAAAACACATCACTATTAAGCGAAGGGTTTGGGATGATAGGCCTACTCTCTCTCTCTCTCTCTCTCTCTCTCTCTCTCTCTCTCTCTCTCTCTCTCTCTCTCTCTCTCACACACACACACACAGGGTAGAGAATGTGCAGAACTGAGCGGCGGTCATATTTTGTACCGCCATGCGTTACATCTAGTTTCATAGGCTATTTAAAAAAAAACAGTGTAGGGGTGTAGGAATTTTATTAAGCTCACTTTTCTCGTACTCATAGTGCTTACCTGTGTGTGTGTGTGTGTGTGTGTGTGTGTGTGTGTGTGTGTGTGTGTAAATACAGACAGTTACTTGAGACTCAGCCTCCAGTAAGGCCTATAGAGATGGGTAGCCTACATGCAGGAATGCACCCTCGGAGGAGACTAGTGAGCTCCTAACATCCATGTAACATCCATGTGATGTGACATCCCAACCATTATGACTTAACAGATGTTGTGAGTTGTGACACAATCAGACACAAACATAATCTAAAAAGGATACAACTTCAGGTCTCTAGATGTGGCCAGGAGCCAGTAACCTTTAAAACCATTGGTGTGATAAGTTTAGAGGAAAGGCTGTTTAGTATTTAAGGATGGGTAAACTCTCAGTCAGCAGAATTTGTTGGTGGCATCTTTTTCGTATCAACTGATTCTCCGGTGAAAACTCAATAAATGAGCATTGTTTGAGAAAGAATCTTGGTCTCCTGCAATTTTTTTGCTTGGTCTTTTTGGGAACCCACACAATTTCCAACAGGGGGTTGCTTGGTTGCTTTACCACAATCAAACTTGTTGGGTAACGCTTTAATTTACAGCCCGTGAAGTACTGGGTAGTATTAGGTAAGAATGGTATAACATAATAAGTATCAAGGGATAGTTTGCTGGAATAAAACACGTTCACGCTTTATTTTACAGCCCGTGAAGTACTGAGTAAGTACAAGTAAGACGTAACAAAACAGAACTTAATGTGTAATATTGCCATAATTACAAAATAAGGATGGGGTAGCCTGGATGCAGAAGCTTATAGGAAAGCCAGGGTTGGATCAACTTGCACCCCACTTTATTTTACAGCCCGCGCATCCTTCCCTTGTTGTTGTTGATGAACAGAATTATTTTCAGTCAAGTTGGTAACTCTCATGGTAAGGAGGCTGTTGTGAGCCGCTGTCTCTGCCTATGCATGTCACACCACAAACCTGTGTGTGAGCGGGTGCGGCCGTGGTTTTGGTCCATTTTCGGTTAGAATGCACATTAACAGGTTAGGTCATTCAGGCAGCACGCCTGTTCTGCGTGGCTCCTGTCCTGACTTCTGCACCGTGAACGCGCAGTTTGTGTGTGAAATGGGCATGAAAATTAGGCTAAACAATAAATACCGTGGAATGACCTCAATACCCCAAAACTACTTGTAACTACACCCTAATGTTGGATGCTCGGGCTGTAAAATAAAGCGTGTGCAAGTTGATCCAACCCTTGCTTTCCTATACGCTTCTGCATTCAGTTTACCGCACATTTATATTGTAATTATGGCAAAATAACACATTAAGTTCTGTTTTGTTACCTTGTTCTTACTTGTACTTGCCCAGTACTTCACAGGCTTTAAAATAAAGCATGAACGTGTGTTATTCCAGCAAACTTACGCTGTAAGTACTCAGTAATTTATCCCTTGATACTTTTTTGTTACACCATTCTTATCTAATACGTACTTCATGGGCTGTAAATCAAAACGTTACCACTTGTTGTCAGCACAGTTTTGTGACACAGACAATGTCAATCCAATATAGCTTATAGCCTTATAGAAGAACAGCCCGACAGCGCTGCCTACGCGTAGTCCATTTTTCTTATATCGGGACACCTCGAAGGCCGTAATCCCGCTTATCACCCGGTTGCAACTAAAATGTATAGATAAGCAAGTGTTTAAAAGATAAAAGAAACGTGGCTTCGTTTAGAAAGAATTTATCAGAAATATAACAGAGGTGTCATACATTACAACAACCAAGTGTCATGACAGGGAGAGCACTTCCATTGGCCTACATGCCAATCACAACTCATAACATTATCCTTTTGTTAGTTCATTCATTCAGAAATGTATTCATCATGCCTTAGGATTGTAGGCTCGGTAGCAAACTTTAATCTCTATAATCCACATTTGCTTTGAGATTTTACATATTGATGGTATTTGGGGCTGCCTTTTTCCGGGCTAGGCTCAAATTGACCTGGCTGAAATAATGGTAAAATTCAGGTTCTCAGGTTGCTTGTCTATTCTCAAGATTTATTGGAAGCAGGAGCATCTAGGCTGCAGTAAATAGTCGAATTACTAAAATAAGACAAAAAAACAAAACTAAATTACAGTTGCTTGAGTAAATGTAATTAGTAGTGGTGGGCCGTTATCAGTGTTAACGTGGTGCGATAATGTGCGAGTCTTATCAGGCGTTATAAAAAATATCGCCATTAGTCTATTCTCAAAATTGGGTTGGGAGCTGGGTCAAAATAGGGAAGCAAACTGATGACTTTTACCGTGACATTTTCGCTCGGGTGTATATTTAACCGAATTGCACACTATAGGGCAGGGGTTCTCAAAGTGGGTGCCATGAAACATTTTTAAATTTGATGGTAAACTTATCTTTCATCTATTAACAAAGTACCCTTTTAGATAAGTCATAAGTCATAAGTCAGTTTATTTATATAGCACATTTAAAAACAACAGAAGTTGAAACCAAAGTGCTTCACAAGGTTAAAAAACAGGCACATATGTGCTTCCAATACATAAATAGTTCAAAACACAGAAATGTATAAAAGTTCAAAAACAGCTGTGACATTCACCCCTGCGCCACACATGAACACCACCCCCATCCAACAATAAAGAAAAATAAGTAAAAGAAAAAGAAAAATAATCAACAACAGAAAGACGAGACATCAGGCGGTACCAAAAGCAAGTGTAAACAGATGGGTTTTTAACAAGGATTTAAAACTGCTAATATTTTGGGGCTGATTTGATGAGTGGTGGGAGGCTGTTCCAAAGTTTAGGGGCAACAACTGAAACTAGATTGTCTAAACTGTAGACTAGATGTCTACATTACTCTAAGTTTGTCCTTTTAACCACCGTATTTTATTGTTTCTCATAATTACAAGTCCCAAGCCACGTAGACTATTACATTTGGCTATTATCCCGAAAGATTTATAGCCTTGTGAGACCAAGCTGATCTCGCAAGCTTCAGGTCTTCACTCGCAGCTCAGTCTGGCTACTCTCCATTGACAAAAATTTGGAGCACGTTGCTAAACAAACGAACCAATCAGCATTGGCTTTGAGGCGGGTTGAGGTGCAGCACAACGAAAGGGGGTCTAAAGAACATGTAGGCCTACGTATGTTAGTAGGCCTACGTTATATGCTTCATTGGTCTGATTGGTTGATTTGGCCTGTTTATCACCAACATAGGTTGTGATAGACAGATGCTTTATCCAATCAGCCAAAATTAAACTAACGAAAATGAAACTAACAAACCAAAACTTCTTCAACGGATTATTCCCTGATGGACGTGTGGGAGTAAGTCCATCTGGCAGAGTCAGGTTAACAGATTTATTCCCAGACGATTGGTTTCGTTTACCTAACAGATCAAAGTTCTGCTATCGCAAAATACATAGGCTACAGGAATGGAACACTATTTCAAATGAGCAGTTGTCATTTACCAAGCTAAATACTGTTGTAAATAGTCAGTGCTATGAATAAAGCTGGTAGAAAAAGAATGAAGGAAACAAGACTCTTGAAAGGAGAAAAGTTGTGCGCCAAGACCGGTTGGTATGGATATTCCCGCGCAGAGAGCGCGCGACTGCTCTTAAATATAACGAAATAGAACGTCGGTAATGAAAGTCTATTTAAAAAAACGGGTTGATGGTAGCCTATAGTATGAACATTATGTCCTGAACATTTGTAAAGACACCAATATGTCCAGAAAGTAGGCTACGTATGAGAAACTGGATGGGAAAAGAGTCCATTCACGTATGGCCCATATTTGTTATTTGTTACTCAGCAACAAAAACGATCTTGGCCACACTATGGCTTTAAATGACTTTTCACCAGAAAAATTATATGTGGTGCTACATGTCAAATATTTCCAGAATGATGATAAATATGGTGGTACTGAATATTAAAGGATCAGTATGCAATGTGAAATTTCGAATAATAATATAATAATAAAAATGGCACTGATGTGTCACCAGACATGAAGGGATCATGTTTATTTTAACAACTGATATCACTGACAGTTTTCCGGTCAGAGTAGGCCTACTTACATTTGAATAGCTAAGTTGCAGTCCACATGTAGTGTTTCTATTGTCATTTCAGATAATTATTGTTTGAGTTGTTGTCATTGAAAAGGTATCTACTTTAGAAATACATGGTGACAAAGTGGGAATTAAAACAAGGATATGAATAGGACATGCTTTTGAAAGATGAAGATGGTGGGAAGCAGCAAAATAGGCCTATTTTGAATATGATTGTAGTACCAATTTTAACCACAATGCTACATACTTTAAAGTAGGCCTATGGTAGCATGTAAATGTCATTTCACATTTGAGCGTGTTATTGAGCATGTTTTTTTCTTCACCAAGTATCAAAGTAGAACAGCTTTCTCAAGCAGTCAGTGATGCATTTTGGAAAAAGGAAATGAGCCCCTGGTCTAATGCACCCCCTGTGTTAAGAAACCCTATCTCAAAGACTGACTTTTTAGTCTTTACTTGGGTAGCATGCAAATTATGAATGGGCCATTTTAATGTAGATTAATCGCAGGATCTCAGTGAGATCAATCTAGATTAAAAAAAATAATCTATGCCCACCCCTCGTAATTAGCTTCATCTCTGCTTTTGCTCTACTGTATCCTTGAATATTGCCATTGTAAAAATCTATGTCCAACAATCAGCATCAACAGTTTTTCTAACCATCCAAATACAAAAGACATTTAGAGACCACCGGGATAAACAATTACCTGAGAAGAGCAGGAGCAGAGTTCTTGACATCCTTGAGCCTATAGACAGCATACTGGTGCGAATCTTTCTGTGTTGTTTGATGTCACCTAAATGACTTCCTCTTTCTGAATTTTATCTGGCCACATCCACATCCACCTAAACATCAATTAACATGGTTTTGTTTGTAATTATATGGCGGCTATACATTAGGCCTACAAGTTATTATAACCAAATGGGAAATAATAAGGCAATTCTTATGATTGAAACTGTTTTTCTGAATAGGCCTTCTATCAATCTGTATTCTCGGTCAAAATCATGAACCTGTCTTTGATGTGAAAGTTTCCCAGGCTCGAAGGAAGGGGGCAGTGGGCTTGCATCAGGAAGTAGAAGCCTCCACTATGTTAGAGAAGTATTAGATAACAGCAGATAAGCTCCTCTTAGAACCTGAAACAGGACAAATAAATATCTGAGAAAAGCTTTCGAGGTCTACTTTGCCCCAATGGCATTTATAGCCTATAGGACTGGTTTTAGTGCCACAAACATCCTGTGGATGGTGGTTATGCTGCAGACTATGTGTGACATCCTCAAAACTGTCACATCAGTGTTTCTGGATATGGCATGCTTTTGTAAAGATTGGCTATGTTTTTTTTTTTTTTTGTATTTTTTTTTTAATTAGGCTGCAATAGAAAACATCTTCAATTTGGGAAAAATAAATGTGAACAAGAGAGAATTTAAGGTGTCAAATAAATAAATACTAGTGCTGGCAAAATTAACTGATTAATCACGTGATTAATCCAAAAAATTTAACTCGGATTAAAAAAATTAACTCAGATTAATCCTGATGGATATGGTTCCAAATTCATGACGTGTATTATGTTCAATTTCAGATAGAAAAGGGCTTAGCTATCAAGTCAAACTATACAAAGATCATGGCCTAGCTCCTGACTGTCCAACAAGAAGTTTGAGGAATCCTTGGGGGTAGGGGACCGGTGTGAATTGCTCCATTTGAGACAAACAAAGCCAACTATTTAGTACCCGGGCCTTTACTGGGCAAAATAAGGATCTAACATACCCTAGCATCCAAATTCTTACTGGAGTAAATGAGTTGTGATTAAATGTGATTAATCACGATTAATCATTGAAATTTTTTGTGATTAATCAGATTAATTTTTTTAATCGTTTGACAGCACTAATAAATACATAAATAAACCGAACCATCCTGAGGTTCATTGCCCTGTGCAATCTTTCCCCTGTATCAGTTTGATCCTCCTGGCCTTGGGAGATTGCAACAGCTCAGTTGATGACAGGGAGGCAGAGGGTGGATGGCAGACTAATAAAATAGATTATCACTAGCTTAAATAATGTGGAGAGAAAGATAGAGGGAGAGAGAGAGAGAGAGGTAATAGGAAAAACAAAACTAATGACTGTCAACTGACTCACAAATGGGTGACTTATTTCATTGAGATTTCTTAATTAATGTGGTTTTATCTCATCTGTTGTCAAATAAATAGCTGATTTAAAATTGACTGAATGTCAAAGTTCATGTCAGGCATGTGTGGTATGCCTTTCTTTCCAGAAAATGGGATGAAGTAGAACCTTGTAACAGAACAGGATGAGCAAAACATATGTAAAATGAAGGGTAGAAAGGTATACTCAAATACTGCTACCTAGAGTTGACCAGAGGTAGGACACAGTTGTGATAAATGAACTTGTAGCCTCCATAAATAAAATACACTCAGCACGTCCTCACAGCAAAATCACCATTAATAATTCCTGCCAGTTCAACATCTCCCGATTGCTGTTATAAGGGTGGGTGAAGCTGCATGTTATGGATCACAGAAATGTAGAAGACATTACTGAGCTTGGATGTACAGTAGGTTTGAGTTCTTCAGTCAGCAGGGAAGGATACACAAGTCAAGTCAAGGAGTTGAGTCAAAGTGCTGAACAAAAAAAGGGAGGTTGTTGCATAAACTTGAATTCAAAGAGGGATAAATATTTTATTTACAATAGAAATACAGTACACAAACAATGCTTCTAATTCATAATAGTTTACAGTTCATCTGTGCCTCAGCCATTCAGGATTAAAAGAGTCTCTCAAGAAGCAATATATCACAATATATGTGGACAGCTACCGTAACATTTTTGTTTCTACTGTTTTCTGTGTGCTGTTAAATCTGAGGATGAAAGCAATACTTTTTTAAATTAAAGGTAAATTCTGTTTTTTTTTTCTTTCTTTTTTTTTTTGCCAAGAAACCTGACTTGTTTTGGAACATCCTGGAATAACACCACTTAGTTAGTTGTAAATTATTTGAAATGAATGTTTAAGGTTGGGCCAGGATTCCAAATGCACAAAGCTAGCAATTCTGAAGCAAGTCTGAGGCGACTGTGAATTAGCCATATAGCCGAGACTAGCCTGGCTTACTTGACCACGTTCAGAAATGAACTGTGTTAGCATTGCTAAAGAATTCAGAGGCGGGATTAATCTAAACGTCTATCAAATGCTATCAAACTTCTTTCAATGTTATTGGACAGAGCTACAGAGCTGGACAGAGTCATTGCTTCCTTCAGCCTGCTCATTTCTCATTGGATCTTGATATTTCTCGAGAGTTGAGGAAATTGCCTCCTTGTCCATACTGACTTAATACTGACATGAAATTTCATGCAACGACAGGCGGTAGGCTATGGGCTGGCCCAGGCTAAGCCGAGACAGCAGAAATTGTCAAACTTTTGGTGTCTACCATTCTAATTCATCAAAGAGTGAATTCACTAGCCCTTTTGAAGGAGCATGCTAAATGCACCGCTAAAGCATGCTAAAACCTACTCCGGAGCTATCCTTTAAAATAGGCCCTTAGCTTCATCTGTAGTTTTCATAGATGTCATCATCTATGGCTGATGTGATATTGCGCAGCTCCCCTGTATTCACATAGATCTGCTCCACATCAGCAGTGTCTCCACCATGATCCAGCTGTCCTGCGAGCTCAGCAGAATTCATGTAGATGTTCTCATCACTACCAGACCCAGATGGCCCATTGTGAAATTCATATGTGTTTGTAATACCTGACAGAACAATGAGGAGAGAGATAAGTCTCATTATTATTCGTATCCACAAAAGCAGTAATCCACACATCAAAGTTAAAATTTGTAACTTGTGAAGTTAATTTGCAATGCTCAAAGAGAAAATTTGTGACGTGTAAATTGGGATTTGCGCAAAGGTATAGGCCTAATTATTTATTTAAATGGAACTTTAAATCATTAAATCATTAAATGATTATTGCCACTAAATAGCACTTAATGACAACAACTGTCATTGCAAGTTCATGATACATGCTGTGTTTATGCAGGTTTATGTTCCCCTTGTGTTGAAAACCTCAAGTAAAGTATTAGCAAGTATTTGACTTGTGACAAATGTCTAGATGTTGAATAGAGTGAGAGGTGTTAGCCAGGGCAGTCAGAAAATAGATATATAGGTCTAAGATAACAATGTTCTTCCTGTCATTCTTCCTGTCATCCTGTCATTTATCTTGTCTTACATTACTTTTCAGAGATGGTACATACATAGGGAGATAGAGTGTGAAGCCACTTCCTGGAACCATGAGGTAGCACGATCGCAAGGTCAAACTGTGTGTGTGTTTTTTTTTTAAGAGGCCCTATGCAAGTCCAACCAAACAAAGCAGTTAAGAGTTTTTGACAATAGTTCAACTTCTCGATGTAGAATGGTGTAGTCGATGGAGCATACCGCTTTCAAAATGTATCGAGTGTTGAATGGGCTGAAAAGTACAAATCATGTCGTAATTCAAATAGTAAGCTCCAACTAAGTCATGTGACTTAGCCTACCTGCTAACCAAAGCAAACAATATTGCAGGTGTGACATGGCTAGGAGGTATGGACGAGCTCACAAAGGGCACATTTTACATGTCATTTATCAAACTCAATGACATTTAGGCAATATGTACATAAAGGTACAATAAATAGAAAATGTTTGAATTTTACATTGAAAACCTACAAGTTGGAGCTTTAAACTGATTGCACCTTCACATGCTGATTGCCCCTTTATGCAGTGGTTATGCAGTGAAAAGGCTTGTTCAGTTCTGAACATTGAGGTGAGGTCTATGACTGAATACCAGAATTTCACAAAAATTTGAAAGGCCTTATTTTTCTGCGTAATGGATGTACATTGTAGACACTGTATAATAATCTCCAAACCCTCCTGCAAATATCCTTCAGGTGTGCACCAAGTCTGTATAGTGTGCTGAACTTCTTTTTGTACATTAGTAACCTGGAAAGTGGGGGTTCAAATCCCACCTGCCACTGGTGTGCCCTTGAACTAGGCACTTAACTCTAATATGTCTATAGGGGAGACTGTCCCTGAAAATTGATGGCTGACAAAATAAAATGCAAGTCGTTCCTTAATAAATAACACAAAGTGTTCCTTAAGAGTTCCTCCCTGTTCACTCAAATACGGGACAAAACTGTATTTCATGGAAAGTTTAGCCATCCTCCTAGCCTGGCGAACACGAGTGATATTTAGACCAGAGACCTACTTATTGCTAGCCTGGCGAATGCCAAACTAAACTCACAAGTGATATTTAGTCTGGGGACCTACCTATTGCATTTCTCGTAGCGGAAGCATTGTTTACAATTGTCCATAGCCGTTTATTGGGCGCTACGAATGTCTATCATAGCATCTGTACATACCTCGGAGCCAATACCAGAGCCACCACGTGATGTAAAATGCAATCGAGGGCCGTACAAATCCCTTTTTGTTCTGCGATTGGATACTGAAAGCAGGCGAGAAAAACGGCCATGGTCACCATGCTGCTTTGCAGAGTGAAATGAAATGAAGCGCGCAAAGGAGCATGGGAATTCCATTAACTTATTGCATCTCTCGTAGCGGAATCGTTTACGATTGTCCAGAGCTGTTTATTGGGGGCTACGAATGTCTATCATAGCGTCTAGCCACCATGTGAAATAAAATGTAATCGAGGGCCATACTAGTCCCTTTTTCTTCCGAGATTGGATACTGAAAGCAGGCGAGAAAATCGCCCATGGTCACTATGCTGTTTTGCAGAGTGAAATGAAATAAGCACGCAAAGGAGAATGGGAACTCCCAGGCTATCATCCTACATTATTGCATCAATATTATGCCTTAACGTTCTGTAGCAGTTTTTTGTTCTTTGTCAATTTTTGGATATTTTAACCGAAAATGACCCTATATCTCATTTAATGATGACTATTTCTCACTTACGACGTGGAACGCTGTTTTTCTTGGCTTTTTTACTCAAACACTTTTTCTTCACCAGGTAGAGAATGACAGGAATCAACAACAGCAGGAACAACCCTGAGATCACTCCAGATGCAATGATGGGGGCCTGGGATGCTGGAAGAAGAACGCCAAGTTGTATTAACAAGCAGCAGTGAAACAATTACAGTCTCACTGATTAGTGATAGACAGACAGATGGACTTTATGCAAAGAAAAAAATCTTAAAACATAAACAAGACACATATTATCCAATATACCTCTGATGCTGATTGATAGTGGTTCCGTCAGTCTTGACTTGAAGGTGAGACTAGAGAGAGTGACTTCATAGACACAGCTGTAGTTGCCCTGGTGGGAGTAGTCTGCCTCAGGAATGTAGAAGGAGGCTGAGTGGTTGACGGCGAGCTGAGTCCTGGTCCTGTTAGAGCCATCAAAGATGAGGTGGAAGGAGCCTCCTTGGTACTGTGGCTCCGTAGAGCAGATGAGGGAGAGGCTGTGGCCCCTGGTCACCTCTGGTCCCTGAGGCCCTCAGAACAGCCCTCCATCTGGGGCACTGACAGAGATGTTGGGCTGCACAAGGGCCACTGCAGGAGGAGGCAGATTAACAGTAGAATATTAATATGAGACAAGAACTGCAGTCAATATTGAACTTGGGAATCGGGCGAGTTTTCTCTCAATAATTGTTGGAATCCGCCGCCATGTTTAGGGTCACGCTGCTGGCTTTACAGGAGAATCCCACACAAAATGCTGGGTAGCGGTCTTTTTAACCGGTTTAACTTTGTCACAAAGATTGTTTCTTGCCATCAACAGAGGGGAAAGGGCTTGTGACAATTAGCTAATATTTCCTGACGTCAATTTGCACCGTGAGGCTAGCAACAAAGTACAGTTTTTATGTATTTTCAATGGCAAGTTTGTAAGCGTGAACTGAAACATGGTGGTTCAAAAAAATTGAACGCCCGCCCACTTCCCAAACTCAATAGGCCAAGGATCCCACAACTAACAATTACAAAATGTATGTATGAGTTACAGGCAGCATTACAGAATAGGAACTAATCTTGAAAAGCTTCATATACTTATAACCTTACCTATGACAGAGAAGCTGACATTGTCACTCAGAGGTGATGTAAATTCACGACCAGAAACCCATGTTTGATACTGGCAGTAGTAGGATCCTTCATGGGTCAAGTCCACTTGAGGAATGGTGAAGAGGGCAGAGTTTCCAGTGTCTCTCTTTGTGTGTCTAAATGACCCAGAGAGCTGCTGTAGGGTAAATGTCCCACCCAGGTGCTGGGTAGAGATAGAGCACCTCATCTGGACAGACTCACCCCAAGAAACCTCTGGTTTGCTCTCCAGTGAAAGACTTGGCTTATTTAGCACAACTGGAAAACAAACACATTCAGTAGTGTGCAATGAACATTTTCCAGGCTTTTCGACTGGAAAAGAAAACAATAAAACTTCCAGAAATACATAAGCTACCAAAGTTCTATGTTATGTATGTGTACCTAAAACATATGAACATCGGAGAGAAACGTTAAATCAGTTTTACAGTATCGGCACAACAAAAGGAAATTGCACGGCCATTCAGAGTGTAAAGGTCCTAACCATCAACAAACACCCAAGCTCACAATTGGAAAGTAAAAGCGATGGTTTGGCGTCATTCAGGCATAGCTACATGTCCCTCCTGACTGCACTTCGTGGAATAAGCGAATTGGGAACAATATAGGCTGACCACAAATGCAAAAGCAACATTGAGTCAAGCAAACCAACATTAGAAAGTAGATTACAGGTTCCTTTGACTCAATGTAAACTGCTCGTTCTCTTTAGGGTTTGGTCAGTGTTGTTCTAAATTCTACTCATCTAGTGCAGTCAGCAGGCTCATGCCACAGGGCTGTGGTTGAATGACGCCAATTTGGAACCATCGCTTTACTGCATCAAAGGTTATAACATACTTTGCTATTAACAACTGTCCATGTGTCTAAACATTCATAGATGACTTTAAAAACATTAAATACATGAATATAGATGTATTTCACCACCTCACCTTTGACGGAAATGTTGACATTGTCACTTTGAGGAGATGTGAAGTCACGATTAGAAACCCATGTTTGATACTGGCAGTAGTAGGATCCTTCATGGATAAAGTCCACTTGAGGAATGGTGAAGAGGGCAGAGCTTCCAGTGTCTCCATTTGTGTCTCTAAATGACCCAGAGAGCTGCTGTAGGGTAAATGTCCCACCCAGGTGCTGGGTAGAGATGGAGCACCTCATCTGGACAGACTCACCCCAAGAAACCTCTGGTTTGGTCTCCAGTGAAAGACTTGGCTTCTCTAACTCAACTAGGAATAAATGCATATGTACAATGTGAAATCAGCAAACAGCCAGTATCAAGGCAACATAATCCAGTGCCTAAGGTGGATGTTTAAATTATGTAAAATCTAATATGAAAAAGATTTGTATCTAATTAGACATATTTAACTTGCCCAATGGCACTGAGAAACACTTCATTAGTCTATTCTTCAGTTATTTTCTTCTTTTTCTCTGTGTTGACTCACTTACCTACAGTGATGTTGATGGAGCTGCTCTGAGTAGAGTAAGGGGAGTAGGCACAGGTATAACTGCCCTGGTGAGAGGAGTCCACATTAGACAGAGTAAACGTAGCGCTGCTCTGGTAGCGACCGAGCGATTGTATCATCAATGAAACCCCATTTCTATACAAGTGGAGGTTGCTAGCACACTGGGATGGACTCCTGTAGCATCTGAGCAGAACAGTTTCTCCAGGTGAGACTGCTGAGTATGAGGAGATGAGGGAAATGGAGGGACCTGGAGATGAAGAAAAGAGTCATAAAGACTTACCAAGATGATATTATTGTTTTTATTATGTTAGTAATTACACAAACTCACCTGTACTGTCGCACTCCACCCCTGCATTTTCATTATTATTGCAGTTACTGACTCTTTTGCATGATGTCTGATTTCTAAAGCATTCAGCATCAGCATTGAACATGAGTTGATAATGCTGACTGGAGAAAGCTAATCCATGGGTACTGACAGCACAGCCACACCCCAGGTGTTCACACACCACTTGAGCACCTCTCATGTCCCAGTAATGACTGTTACACACAGTCCCCCACTGGCCATCACCATACACCTCCACTCGACCAGAGCACTGATTATTCCCATTCACCAGTCTGATCTGGGCAGCTATGAAATACAGGCATTTGTTTGTCAAAGAGAATACATCCATTGCATTGATAAAAAGAGAAATAAAACCCACTAAACTCTTGCAGTAACCAGTAGGTTTACATTTTTACTCTACAATATTCATGCAGATCTATAGGCTATGTGTCACTCCTGCAGGTAATTGGGACATGTACTGCATAGATTTTCATGAATCTAAATGAATTGTGTAAAACACCTAAGAACACGATATTAAGGTTACCTGATTACTGTATTTCCAGTCACGGGTTTATTGTGCTCAATCAGAAAAATGACTTACCAGCTGGAGAGGGGACACTAAGAAAAAGGATTACTAGAGAAGGAAAGAGATTTTTGAGTTATTTTAATTTGAAAATTTAGAAAAAGATATGCCTATTAAATTTGAATTTGAGTCATATTGGGTTGATTCTAAATTGTCACCGCTACAGTTTCCATGAAAGTGCACACATACAGATATATTGGTACGTGCACACACACACACACACACACACACACACACACACACACACACACACACACACACACACACACACACACAGAGGCCTAGTATTTTAGAAGTTTTGTGGTTTTTTCAAGTGGGTAAGAGAGAGAGAGAGAGAGAGAGAGGTGGGCCTAATGGACTCAGGAAATGACCTGTTGATTTCAACTTTAGTCTACATGTTCACAAGAACAAGAATACAGCAAAGAATTTGAAGGTCCCCTCACAGCCAATTTGAACAGCTTTTTTAAAAACTCTTCCTAGTGCATAAAAGAAGATGTGATTTTGACTGGGGCCTTCCTCATACATCAGTAAATGTTAATGGAGAAATCTGGTGTGAATCAGTCAATAACCCTGTTGATTCAGGAACCTGAATGCTGTCTTTATGAAAAAGAATGAGAAAATTTGATTCTACATAGACTGAATAACAAACCAATTATTAATGCTGAAAGGAATGAAATGAATGTTAATTGCCCGTTCACTGCTCGGTCTATGTTGTATCAAATTTTCTAATTCCTTTTTTCTACCTACAGAACTTGGTGAATTTGAACGACATGGCTTTGGATTGATTTACACTCCTTTAACACCTCAGGGTGAGACGCAACCACTAAATGAATGATCGAAAACGACAATAAAAACAGCGACAGGGTATTCCATCAAAGCCGCTAATATAGTATAGTGGTGCTTAAGTGATTAAGCCTTATTTGAAGCAGCATTTTTTTTTAGCATGAGGCTAAAACCATCCCACTAACACATGTTAGCTGCATCTGCCTTCTGTTAACAACAAGACTAAAACAGCTGCATGCAGTATCTGCTTGTGCATGAGCTAAACACAAGACATGAATAGATGATAGGATTACCTAATTTATTGTCATAAAATAAATATTCCCATAAAGTCTGTAAGTCCAACCATCTTGCAACTTCAGCACAAACAAGTTTTTAACCATCCAAATACACTCTAAAGGCAATCAGAGAACACTGGGATAAACAGTTAGGCCTACCTGAGAAGAGCAGGAGCAGAGTTCTTGACATCCTTGAGCCTATAGACTGTATACTGGTAAGAATCTTTCTGTGTTGTTTATAATACAAATTGCATGACTTCCTCTTTCTGAATTTATCTGGCCACATATGGTTCTGTGCTACAAGGTAGGCCTATATAAGAATAATAAATGTGTCATAGGTCTATTTGTGCCGTCCTTGTGTGGTAAACTAGTCTGGCCAAAGCATCAGACAGACTGTATTTCTAGCTGGTGAACATGAGATATGGTACTATCTTCACTCTTTGAAACAGCAGTTTCATTTTGTTTGAGAACCCTGGCAATTATACTTCTGAGACCATTTCAAGTTTTGGTGAGCTTCACAGGTTATAAGAAACAATTTATAAGATGGTTGTCCATGTTGACAAACACACAATTTACACATAAAATAAAGGCACAATTGAAATTTGGCCCGATCTGCAATACTTATTTGGATAATTTGTTCTGTATACCACACATAACAGACACCACTGAATCATGACTTAAAGGAGAAATCTGGTGTGAATCACTCAATCAATCAATAGCCCCATTGTTCAAGATCACCTGTCAGTAGGAAAAAGAACCAGAGAATTTGAAATAACATAGACTGAACAGCAAACTGCCTGTTGATGTACGTAAGTTTCCATGCCCTATTCAGTTAGTGTTAGCCTCAGTCTATGTTGTATCAAATTAGCCGGGCTCCGCCCTACTGGTGACGCAACGCCTTCGGCTCAGCTACACACAGCACGGCCACGACCTCGTTCAAGTACATTCCCTTATCCCGCTACAGCGGGATCTCCACCCACTTTTTCTGGAACCAATCAACTTTGAGCAGCTCCAACGGCCCTCAGTCCTGTTCAAGCAATTCCCTTTGCGTCACATACGTCAGAGGAAAGAGTGGTATGATTGGTTTGGCTTCGGCACAGCATTTTCTAACATCGACCAGTAGCAAACCGAGGCATTTCAGGGAGGCGGGTCAACCATGCGTTTTGAGAAACGTTGTTATACGGGCTCTTGGTCAGACCAAAGTCTCGTAGAGCTTTGAAAGTCGATGGCAATCAGGCTAGTATCAAATGTTCTTATAGTACTCATGACTTCAAAACAAGAGGGCTATGGATTGATTAACGTTGGAATTCTTCTTACTCAGTGTCAGTGATCAGTACTCAGTAATCACTTCCAAATTTATCCAAGAGAAACGGTCATTTATTGGTGTTGACATCTTGTTTGTTACTCTGATTGGTTCCAATTGCGTGCAGGGGCAGTTTGGTCAGTCGTGGCTAGACTATACATTTTAATGTTATCGTATGGTATGTCAGGCAATAATTTTATAGTTCTACTTGAGATATTTATATGTATTTAAAATCCACCCATGGTCATGAGACTGGAGTTCTTGCCATGATCTTTGACATGAACAAATGAACATATACTGTATGTCCATGATTATGTTAGTTATTATACCCACAATATTATACAAAGAAAGAGGAACAATTAACAAGCCCTGGTAACATGTTTCAAAAACATCTTTTAATATGAAAATCTCAACAGTGACATCTGACAAATAAAATTCTCAATCAAATATAATGAACCTGTCTCTGATGTGAGACGGCGTGTCTCCCAGGACGTAGGCAGATGTGCGGTCCGAGTCAGAACTAAAGGAAGCTGCTGCATCTTTGGCATGGGATTTCCGTTCTTCATGTGGCTCTGCGGCATCTGCCTGTCCGAACAGCTCCCTCATCAGGCTGCTCTTGCGGCTTCGTGAGTCCTCCTCACCTGTGTGCCGTGTTCTGCCAACTTGCCCTGACAGGAAGGAGGGCTCATATGGGCCGTTGTCCCGGTCCAGACTGGACCCTCCGGCTTGTCCCTTGGGGCCCTTCTGGAACCCGTAGGCGGGCCGGCCCCTGTGGAGGTTCTGGATAGTCTCCTTGAAGGTGTATTGGCGGCGGATGCGGGGTGTGGTCTGCTTGTTGGTCGAGGGGCAGCTGGTTTCCAACAATTCGCTCAGGTCCAGGCTGGTATCAAACTGGCTGGGGCTGCTCGTCTTGTCGTCTTGCTCGTCCTCGTCATCATGCTTGTCATCATCATCACCACTGTCAGACTGCTGTTCCTCTTCACTGTTACCTCCCTCTGTTACCTCAGAAGCTGCAGAGAAAGATAAGCAGGAAGTAAAATTCACCTGATTATCATGAACTTTTTTATCATTCATAATTAATAATTTATGATATTTTCTACTGAATTTACATAGTACATAAGTAAATGCACCTATGTATGTACAGTAGATAGCCCTTCAAAATATTTGTATGCTGCTTTGCTGAAGTATGTGTATTGATGCATTCTTATATTGCACATTGTGGGCTATTGTCAATGAATTAATATATTAATTGGAAACTAGCTTGATTAAGCCCTATCAAGTTACTCTTCACGTTATTTCATCTTAGCGTAGTGAATCGACAGAAGATTCAATCATGTACCAGTAGCATTAGCTTGAGCATCTGCTGACTCACTGTCCTTTGTGAGGCTTTTAACATTTTCAGCTTTTTCCAGCTCACTGCAATCAATACCACAGAGGTCCTGTGAAGAAAAGAAAGGCATTTCCACAATCAATAGAGCTGCACTAACAGTTCAGTTTCACCCATAATATTTTTTTTTTGGTCACCACAGACAATTCTTTCAACGGTAGTCTGTTCTGACAGCTTTGTTCATCAAACTCTGACTGTGAGGGTCACTATGTTTTGTCCCAAAAGATTTCAAAGCGGAATTGTTTCATTCTTTAAAACGATTACTTCTAGAATATCTCCAACCTATCTGTGGCCTGACATTCCAGGGCATCTCAGATCTTCAACAGCTGATTCTGCCGATGCCTTTCACTGAATCTGCATAAATATTGTGATCTTGAATGACCTTTGACCCCATTCTACAGTATGCAGCGCTAAGATGAGTACCCTGCTCCTGTTGCTTAGCTGTTTCTCCAGTTCCTTCTCTAGATGCTCCTCACTCTCATATTCAATCTCCAGCTTACACACAGGGGCTTCCAAAGGCAGAGGTGACAAGGCCTCAGTCTGAATGCATTTGGTCTCTTTTGATCCTAAGATAAGAGGTACAGGTACACTGCACATCAAAACAAGGGTTTACATAATAACTGTTAAAACAAGGGTTTACATAATAACACTCATTCATTCATTCATTTATTTATTCATTCATTCATTCATCCATTCGTTGACTCATTCATGCTTTCTTTTCTTTTGCTTATCCATTCTATAGAATTCTGTACCTTTCTTTGCCTTTGGGAATCTGTGTGAGTAGATGTTGTGGTTCTCCAGCTCCCGCTCTCTTTCCTGGTTGTTCAAGATGATTACATCAAGACAATGTATATTCAGACTGAGTACTCAAAAGGTTGGTTGTGTCTGAGGATTTGACCTTTGAATTCAGTTAAGTTCAACAGCTATGATGGATATTCCCGGATACCAAGCTCAAATGCTCATAAACCTGAGAAATCAGTGCCACTATTTTGTATGATAAAACTCTTTTATAAAAAGTACATCTAGCAATCCTGTTTGAATGAATGATGAGTCAGAACAACTTGGCAAAGTCTTACCTTAATCTTCTGATTCAGCTGGTCAATTTGATCCTGGAGTAACTTGGACAGATCTCGAGCCTCTACAGTTTTTCTCATCTCTGTGGTCAGGTGACGGCTGAAGGATGTATTGCTCAACTCAAGGTTCCTCTCCAGGTCCTTAAACACACATAAGATCAGTAAGTCAGTACTTGTCATTTAGTATTTAGTATTTGTCATTTTAGAAAACAAATAATGTGCACACTTATTGCCCGCATTCTAGCTGTCCGATCGCTTGCTGAGATCCAAATCCTACAAACTACATCTCTACAAACTCAAATCTACAACTGATCTGCAGAGAAACAAAATGTAATGTACCAGGTAA